>JACEEZ010012429.1:35000-55000 GCA_016584305.1 Chionoecetes opilio | reverse complement strand
ATCATGGGGTATCGCTGGGATGATTACGTGTCAAATCAGCGATTGCACCGTGAGACTGAATCGAGGCATATTACCTGCAGAGTCCGTCAGCGCCAACTTCGGCTATATGGGCATGTGGCACGCTACCCTGAAACCGATCCTTCCCATCGGGTTGTATCTGTAAGAGACAAACAATCCGGCGTGGAGGAGGCCAAGGGGGCGCCCACAAGGCTCCTGGCTGGGGCAAGTTGATGTTTCTTGTCGAGAGCTGCTTGGTATGGGAAAGGAGCCAGCATGGGAACTCGCGCGTGGTGACCCCCGGAGTGGCGTCGTAGGGTGGGCGAGGCGACGCGCCCCCCGGTGTTTGCCCCCAATGATTGATTGATATACATTGATTTTTTTTTTCGCTTTCACTTATATTTTTTTTTTGTGCGTCATACAGGCATATACAATGACGCGCGCTTGTGTGTGTGTGTGTGTGTGTGTGTGTGTGTGTGTGTGTGTGTGTGTGTGTGTGAAATGTGTGTGTATGTGCGGGTTTTTTGCGTGTCGTGTGTTAGTGGGGGGGTGGTTGGTGCGTTTGGTGGTGTTTTGCGTGTGCGTATGTTTTGGGTGTCTGTGTTTGCGTGATTTTTTTTTTTTTTTGGTTTTTGGTGTGTGTGTGTGTGGGGTGTGTGTTGTGTTGTGTGTGGTGTGTGTGTGTGTTGTGTGTGTGTGTGTGTGGGGTGTGTGTGTTTTGTTTGTGTTGTGTGTGTGGGTGGTGTGGTGGTGCGTCGTGCGTGCGTGCGTTGCGTGCGTGGTGGGTGTGTGTGTGTGTGTGTGTGGTTGTTGTGGTGTGTTGTGGGGTGGGTGTGTGTGGTTGGGGTTGTGGGGTGTGTGTGGTTTTGGGGTTGTGTGAGTCGGCGTATTTTGGGGGCGTGAAATAAATCGCGATGAATGGGTCGCAGACCCTGTTGTTTTTCCCTACACGCCGGGGACGAGTTTTAATGATCCATCCAGGCAGCAAGGCTGTGCTACGGAAAATAGAGAGAGATAAAAAGGGTCAGGGGGATGGGGGCAGCACTGTGAACTTGGCACAAACATTATTTTATTCCGTTAGCAGGAGCTGGTGATTCGGGGCACCACGCCCCCTTCAAAGCCCTCGCAGGTGTCACTTAAAACCCATTTTGTCGGAAAGTAAATTCATTGTCGTCGCAGCGGGGCATTTAGGCATTTTAATGATGCTTGATTTGGAAAGAGTACGTATATTTATGTCACCTTTTTTTAAAATTTTTTTATTTGAGCGAAAACAGCTTGTGACAGATGACAAAAAGACGACTCTCACGTCCCTTGGGCCCCTTTCCCTTATACTTCCATTTAAACCTCCTCTGCAGGTCCGCCCCCCCCCCCCACCCCCCTCCCCCCGCTGGGCCTGCCCCATCGCTGGTCACCCCCCGCCTGAATGTCCGAGTAAAAGCTTATGGGTGGTGAGGCCGCTATATATACATTTCCGGGGGCTTTTTTGTAGCCGGGCTTGGGCCGGGGCCCATGATTTAGGGGGAGGGTCGGGGGGCAGCTTAAAGGGGATTAATCGAGAGTGATCCCTGCTTTAAAAAATTTTAAAAGACACACACCCTAAGAACCCCCCCCTAAGAGTTTTCCTACCTTGTGCAGGTACTCCCCACACGCACACCAAATTTGTCATTTTTCCCCCCAACATATCACTGATCCCCTAATTTCACTAAATTTGTGTACTGGCCCAAGGCCAAGCGCAGAGCGGGGGGGGGGATGAGGGGGGGGGGGAGATTTGAAAATTATGCGAAAATTTATAATGAACAGTTATAATATCCTCTCTGTTTATGGATCCTGCCTGTACTGCTCCCGAGGCCAAGGCAGAGTGAGAGGTGGGATAAAGTGTGGGTGAAAAAAAGAGTTAAAAAGTTACTGCAAAAAAATCTATTAGAGTTTTCCTTTACAGCCTTTTTTGACCTTCATTTTTTAAGCTGAACGATTTTCAAGGTGTGGGTGTGTATGTGTGGTATGGTGTGTGTGTGTGTTGTTTTGTTGGTGTGTTTGTGTGGTTGTGTGTGTTTGTGTGTGTGTGTGTTTTGGTGTGTTGTGGTGGTGGGGTGTGTTGTGGTTTGGTGTATTTTGGGGTGTGTGTGGGTGTTTTTTGTTTGGGGTTTGTGTTGTTGTGTGTGTGTGTGGTTTGTGTGTGGGTGTGTGGGGTGTTTGTGTGGGGGTGTGTTGTGTTGTGTGTGTGTGTGTGGGGTGTGGTGGTGTGGGGTGTTGTTTTTTGTGTTTTTGGTGTGTTGGTGTGGTGTGTGTGGGGTTTTTGGTGTGGGTGTGTTGGTTTGTTGTGTTGTGTGGGTGTGTGTGTTGTGGTGGTGTTTTGTGTGTGTTGGGTTGTGTGTGTGTGTGTGTTTTGGGTGTGTGTTGGGGGTTTGGTGTGTGTGTGGTGTGTGGGGTTGTGTGTGTGGGTGTGTTGTATATGCTGTGTGTACTTGTTTTTTCCCACATTCCCCATAAACCCCTCATGAACATCTTCAGAGCACAGTATTGGACTTCCTTTACCCCGAGAGAGCGGCGGGGCTTTAGATTTAAGTAAAACAAAATCCGAAAAAAGCTCAAAAACACAAATGCATTTTATAATTATAGTGGAGCTTTGCTTTCCTTACCTTTGGGGCGGACGGCCCCAATCTCCTCGGGGTCACTCGCCCCCTTTGGCGTTCACGGCCGTGACGGTGTGGGGTAGTCTTGGCCGGCGTGGGCCCCGCTCACATGGAAAATCTGGGTGCAGGTTTCCTCCAGCGGGCCACGGGGCCTGCGTGGGGGCGGCGTACCACCGCCACGAATGCTGCGGCAGGCCCCCGGGCTCCGGGGCCGTGCACCCCACCTCCAGGGGCCCCACTGTCAGGTTCACCAGCACGCAGTTGGCCCCCAAGCTCCGGAGGACCTGCGAAATTAAAGGGAACAATGCAAAAAAGCCCTCAACCTAGTCAGGGATCCTTTAAAAATGGTACTTTGTAATGCGCCCTTTCGGGGGCGGCATCAGAGAGAAAAAACTCCACCCCGGCCTCACCTCCCTCGACCCGGTGCCCCTGCTGGCTCCACCTGGCGCCCACGGTGTTAGGGCCCCCAGCAAGACAATTTCCCGTACCCCCGCCCCCCACCTGGGAAAGGGGGCGGCAGGAAATGTATTGTAGGACCGAAATGGGACACGGGCAAAATACAAAACAGTCTGTCATGAGGGAGCAAAAGGAGGGTGAAGAATCTGCCTACGTCAATTGTTCTAGTGGTGAAAGGGACAAAAATATTTCCCTCATAAACACTCAACTACTAAAATTCTTAATGTTATATAAAGTTGCAATCATTTGGCATCAAATTGAAACCCAAACAACGGCTGCGTGGCGGTTGTTATCGCCGGCCGGGGTGCATATTTCTGTTCTGCACTTAAATTTTAGCCAGCCCCCCACCCTCCACCTCCCGCTTCGGCCGCCTCCTCCCTCCCCTCGGCATCGCCCCATCGAGGCGGGTGGTGGTGGATGGTGCCGAAATGTAAGTGTAGAACGAAAATATACGACCGTGGAGGTGATGGTGTTGCTGGGCCGTATATTTCCGATCTGCACTCACATTTCGGCCAGCCCCCACTCCCCATACCTCCCACTTCGGCCGCCTTCTCCACCAGCTCGGCCACACCAACTCACTCGCTGATGCCACGTCCCAATAAACTGTTACAAATAATCTGACTTTGATAAGATCGCCCCATCTTCCCTTTTCAAATTTATAAACAAGTAATTTCTGCCAGTAACGGTTAGGTTAGATTACCGTTAGGTTAGGTTAAGTTAGGACGTGGCATCAGCAAGTGAGTGGGCGGGGCCGAGTGGGTGGAGGAGGTGGCCGAAGCAGGTGGTGATGGTTGGGTTGGCGCTGGCCGAAATGTGAGTGCAGAACGGATATACATATGCTGCTGGGCCGGGGGTTGGAGGATTTTTTTTCAATGAACAGACTGACTGATGGCTGACTCCAGTGGTGTGCCAAAAGTCAAGTTTTATATTAGCGCATGCAGCAATCAAGTTCACTATGCCTGCATAAAGGCCATGTGAGAACGACGAGGCATATCACACCAGCTTCACCCCCCTCTCGAGGGTTAAGGGAGCATAATGGTCATGCTAACCTTTCTGCCGGTGAGGCAATCGAGCAATCAAGGAAAACCCACCTTGAACATGGAAATAAGGCGAGTCAGCTGGACCGTCAATGGCTTGGGAATATCTGAACATGAAGAAGATTACGAGCAATGACGATTCTGTATAACAAACTTCGCTACGCCTCAGACGGTCAGACCTACCACCGCTCGTGCCTCACGCTGCCTCGTTTAACCTGCGACACTACTATCTTCCGTTACACTCTACCTCACCGTAGCCGATAAATCCTTGCTCGCTGCCTTTCAACTCCTACACACCCCATCCCCTACTTAAAACACCTGAACACACTGCCACTTAGTCCCTCATTCTCACCTTGGCGTGTAATCAAGGACGCTGAGGCCGGAAAGAACCGAAAAGCGGTATGATCCCGCCAAAACGGTTTTTGAGTGTGTTGTTTGAGAACCAGTGAAGGAGATCGTCGTTGGCTGGGGCCTCCACCTTGCGGAGAGGGGGGTTTGTTCCCCCCCCGGGCCACCCCCAAACCGTCTTGGAAATACAGGCAAATCTGCGAAGGACACGAACAGGCTCAAACTCCTTCATGTGGCGGAAACGCGCAACAATATTAAACAAATGTAACACAGTGTTCGGTCTTCCCCTCTCCCGGCAGGATCAGAAATGAAGGAAGCTTGAGAAAAATACACTGGCATGGTGGTGGTGGTGCGCGGGTGCTGGTGATGAGTGGCGTGGTGGTGAGGTACTTGTGGCTTCTGATAGAATATGTGATGAGTGTAGTTAGTGGTCGCGGTGGTAGAGGGTGACGGACAATGTGATGGTGCGTTGGGTCGAAAATTGGGGTGAAAAATTAGTTGCTGCTTTAGTAGTTGTGGTGATGGTGGTGATATTATAATGGAATGGTAGGTTGGGTGGTGGTGATAAGTGTTGTTGTAGTGGTAGTATGTGTTGCCGAGGGTGTGGTGGTGTTGGGTGTGGCAGTTACTGTAGTATAACCTCAGCTCTGGCGCAGTACTGGCTCTGACCTTTGCCGTTGTCCCCGCGTCAATAATGTAGCCAATAATGAAGATTCTGAAGAGCGGAGGTGTAGGGCCGGGACAAGAGGGGAAGGACCGGGTGGTGGGGAACACGATGAGGAATGGATAGAAAAGGAAAGAAGGGAAGGGAAGAAGGGGAAGAAAGAACTGAGATAAGATGAAGAATACAAAAGGAAGAGAGGGAAAAGAAAAGTTAGATAATAAAGCAAAAAAAAACTTGATAATTCTGGTAGTTAGTTCAAAAAAGGTGAAAGGAAAAAAAAAAAAAAAACTCTGGGGGGAAAACTTTTCTTTTGCGGGCCCAAAATAAAGGTGTGTTGTTTTTGGGGGGTTTTTTTGTTTAGGGGAGGGCGGGGGCCCAGGGGACTGTGAAACAAGAGTGATGAAAAAAGGGGGTTTAAAAGGGGGGGGGGCCGGCCCCAAATCCCAAAAACAAAAAGTTTAATTACCCCACCCCCAGGGGGGAAAATGGAAAAAAAAAAAAAAAAAAAGAGAGAGAGAGAGGAGAGAGAGAGAGAGAGGAGAGAAGAGAGAGAGGAAAAAGGGAGGAAAAAAAGGGGGAGAGAGAAAAAAGAGAGGAGGAGGGAAAAAGAAGGAAAAGGGGGAGAGAGAGAAGGGGAAAAGAGAGAAGAGAGAGGGAGAGGAGAGAGAGGAAAGGGGGGGGGAGGAGAGGGAAAAGAAAAGGAAGAGGAGAGAAAAGGGAAAAGGGGAGAGAGAGAGAGAGAGGAAACGGGGGGGAGAAAAGGGGAAAAAAAAGGGGCAAAAAACCCCCCCCCCAAAAAAAAAAAAATTTTTTTTTTTTAAAAAAAAACCCCTTTTTTTTTTCCTTTTTCCCTTTTTCCCCTTTTTTTCCTTACCCCCCCTTTTTTTTTTTCCTTCCCTTTTTTTCCCCCTTCCCCCCCTCCCTTTTTTTTCCCCTTTTTTCCCCCCTTTTCCTTCCTTTCCCCCCCCTTTTTTTTCCCCCCCCTTTCTCCTCCCTTTCCCCCCCCCTCCCCTTTTCCCCTCTCCTTTTCCTCCTATTTTTTTCTTCCTCCCTCCCCCTCTCCTTCCCTCTCCCCTTCTCCCTTCTCTCTTTTTCATCCTCCTCTCTTTCCCCCTCTCCCTCTCCTCCCTTCCTCCTTTTCTCTCCTCCCCTCTCCCCCTTTTTTCCTCCCCTCCTCTTCCCCCTTTCCCCCCCCCTCCCTCCCCTTTTCCCCCCCCCTTTTCCCCCCCCCCTCCCCCCCCTTCCCCCTCCCTTCCCCTTTCCCCCCCCCTTTTTCCCCCCTTTTTGCCTCCTTTTCCCCCCCCCCCCTCTCTCCCCTTTTTTTCCCCCCTTCCCCCCTTCCCCCCCTTTTCTCTTTTTTTTTTCTTTTTTCCCCCCCCCCTTTCTTTTTATATTTTCCCTTTCTTTTTTCCTTTTTTCCTTTTTTTTTTTTTCCCCCCCCCCCCCCTCCCCTTTTTTCCCCCCCTTTTTTTTTTCCCCTTTTTCCTCTTCCTTCTTTCTTTCTTTCCCCCTTTTTCTTTTTTTCCCCTTTTTTTTTTACCCTTTCCCCTTTTTTTCCCCCCTTTTTCCCCTTTTTTTTTTTTCCCCCCCCTTCCCCCCCTTTTGTTTTTTTTGGGGTTTTTTTTCCCCCCCCCCCTTTTTCCCTTTTCCCCACATTTTGGGGTTTCCTTTTTTTAAATCCCCCCTTTTTCCCAAAATTTTTTTTTTCCCTTTTTCCCCCCCTTCCCCCCCCTTTCCCCTTTTTCCCCCCCCCCCTGGGGGCCTTTTATCCCTTTCCCCCCCCCCCCTTTCCCCCCCTTTTCCGGGGTTTTCCCCTTTTCCCTTTTTTTTGGTTTTCCCCCCCCTTTTTGGGGGCCCCCCCCTTCCCTTTTTTTCCCCTCCCCCCCTTTCCCCCCCCTTCTCCCCTCTCCCCCCCCCCCATTTGGGGCTGGGGGTTTGGGGGCCCCCCTTCCCCCTTTTTCCCCCTTTTCCCCTCCCCCTTTTTTTCCCCTTTTTTCCCCTTTCCCCTTTTTTTCCATTTTCGTCCTTTTTTCCCCCTTTTTTTATCTCCCCCTTTTTTTTTCCCTATTTTTCCCCCTTCCCCCCCCCTTTTTTCCCCCCCTTTTTTCCCCCTTTTAACCCCTTCCCCCTTTTTTCCCCCTCCCTTTTTTGTCCCTTTTTCCCCCCTTTTTTTATTTCCCCCTTTCCCCCCCTTTTAGCCCCCCGGGGTTCACTTTTCCCCTTTCCCCCTTTTCCCCCCCCTTTTTACCAAACCCCCCTTTTCCCCCTTTTTTTTCCCCAAAAACCCCTTTTTTTTCTTTTTTTTCCCCCTTTCCCCGGCTTCCCTTGACCCAATACCCCTTTTACCCCCTTTTTAAAAAGGGGCCCCCCTTTTTTTGGGGTTTTTTCCCTTCTTTCCCCCCTGGGCCCTTTTAAAAAAATTTTTAAAATTTACGCCCCGGAAAACCCCCCCCCCTTTTTGGAAACCCAACCCCAAGGTGGGGGGGTGTTTTCCCTTTTGGGGGGGGGGTGTCCCCCCGGGGCCCCCCGGGGTCCCCTTTTTGGGTTTGGGTTTGGGGTTTACGCCCCTTTTCCCCCCCAAAACCCTTTCCCCTCCCCCCCCGGGGTTTCCCCCTTTTTTTGGGGGCTTTTTTTTTTTTTTTCCCCCCTTTTTTTTTTTTCCCCCCCTTTTTCCTTTTTTATGTTTTTTTCCCGGGGGCCCAGTTGCCTTCCCAAAGGTTTTTTTTAAAAAAAAAGGTTTAAAAAATTTTGGGGGGGGTTTTTTCCCCTTTTTTTTTTTTTCTTTTTCCCCCGGCTTTTCCCCCTTTTTTCCCGGGGCCCTTTTTCCCCCCCTTTTTAAAATTTTGAAAAACGGGGGGCCCCGCCCAAACCTTTTTTTAAAAAACCATTTTTTTTATTTTTTTCGGGGGGCCCCCCGAAACCCGCCCCCCTTTTTCCCCCCAATAAAAACCCCCCCGGGGTTTTTTTTTTTTGGGGGGCCCGACTCCCCCTGGTTTTCCCGCTCCAAAAATTTCCCCTTTTTTTTTTTAAAAAGATTTTTGGAAAAAGGGGGGTCCCTGGGGGTTGGGCCCCCAAAACCCCCTTACCGGGGGGCCCCCGGGGTGAGGAATTTTGGGGGCTTGTTTTTTTTTTTTTCTCCTTTTCCCTTTTTTTTCCCCCTTTCCCCCCGTTTCTTTTTCCCCCCCCCCCCTTTTCCTTTTGGGGTTAAACTTTTGGCCCCCGGGGGAAATAAAAAACCCCCCCCCCAAAGGGGGTTTTTTTTTTTTCCCAAAAATTTTAAAATTTTCCTTTTTCCCTTTTTTTTAAAAAAACTTATTGAAAAAAATTTTTTTTCCCAAAAAACATTTTTTTTTAAATAAGAAATAATTTTTAAAATATAAAAAATTTTAAAAAAAATTTTAAAAAAATTTTTTCCCAATTTTAAAATTTTTGGAAATTGTTTTTATTTTAAAAAAAAAATTTTGGGGTTTTTAAAATTTTAAAGGGAACCAAGGGAGCCCAATTTAAGAAAAAAAGTGGTTCGAAAAAGAAAATTTTTAAAAAAAACCCCCCCCTGGGCCCCATCCCCCCCCAATTTTTTTGTCTTCCTAAACCCCCCAAAACCCCCGGGGGGTTTTAAAAGGAAGTTTTCTTTTCCAAAATTTTTTCCCCCAAAATTTGGGGGGTCCCCAAACCCCAAAAGGGGGAAAACTTTTCTTTAAAAAACGGGAAAAGGGGTTTGGGGGGATTTCCCTTAAAAACCCCCCCTTTTAAAAAGGTGGTGGGGGGAAAACCTTAAAAAAAAAAAATTTTACTCTGTGGGGGAGTAGTGCGGCGGAGGCTCAACTCCTGTTGTTGAAGCTCCTGTTTAGCGGCCCCTCAACCCGCTATGGTTCTATCCAATCGGCCGCTGACGTGGCAATGACAACTAACCCCGGCACCCCTACCTGAAGGTGCCGAGTTGGGCATATTTCCTTGTGAAAGGTAAACGGGGCAGTGCCCGTGGCTTCGGATATACAGGGAGCTTACCTCCCCAGGCTGGTAAACGCCCCGGCATTGTCGGGGGGGGGGGGGGGGGGCGACCCTCCCTATCCCCCCCGAGGTCCCTAGCTTGCATAGTTACCCCGGGGGCATCCATTAATCGCCCGCCCCTGTCATGCACTGTCAATCAAATGAATACATCACCATATGCTGCGTAGCCTCCTGGTGGACCTGTATGTGGTACTCAAGGGGTCTTACGACCCTGCTGCGGGTGTCTCGTAATGCCCCGGGGTCCCAGGGGGAACCCAGGGGAAGCCTCAGGTGCAGGTGGTGTCTAGTAGCAGCGTGTCTAGTAGGGTGTCGTAGCAGCGTAGAGTTTCACCTCCGCCCCTAGCCCGCTGCTAGTGTCTCGCCCCAATGCCCAGTGGTCCCCCGAGGGCCCTGAAGAGAGGCCACAGGGGCAGGTAGTGTTTTAGGACGTCGTGGCCTCGTATAGTTGCACTTACCTACCCCCTGGGGCAAAGCGGAGCGCTCCTTCGTCGCCCCACGGCGGCCCCGGGAATCCCTGTGGCCCCAGGAGAAAAGCCACAGGGGCAGGTTTGGTTCCAGGGACGTCATGGCCTCGTAGAGTTGCACTTTCCGCCCCTGGGGCTATGCGGGGCGCTCCGTAGTTGCCCCGCCGTAGCCTCGTGGTCCCTGGGGTCCAGGAAAAAAGCCACAAGGGCGTGTTGTGTTGCTGGGACGTCGCGGCAGCGTAAAGTTGCACTCACCCGCCCCCAAGGGCAACGCAGAGCGCTCCCTGTTTGCCCTGCCGCGGCCACATAATTTCAGGGGCCCAGGGGAAGCACAGGGGCAAAGCCATAGGTGCATGCGCTCCAGCAGGGCGTCGCAGCAGCGCAGAGTTGAGTAGCACCTGCACCGTGGGACAAACGGAGCAGCGGACGATGGGGCGTCAAAGGCGTGGCGGGGGTGAAGCGGCAGAGTGGGTCTCAGCCACATCCTTGAGCGCGTGTACCTGGAAGGAATACCACGTATCTCGCTCGCTGCACTTAGACTATACTAGTCTCGCAGTCACTCATCACAGCGCGCAGCGAAGCACGTCTCCCCACACACAAAGCCAGAAGGAATCTCTCCTCTGTCCTCTCTGTTCAGGGAGAGGCCAGGCGTGGGGTGGTGGTTACAGGTCAAAGGGTATCAGTGCGACAGTCATTCATGTAGGGTGTGAGGTGAGTACGAGGAGTGAGGAGTGTTGGTTCAGCAATATTCTCCTTATCCTTTCTCCTCGCCTTCTCTCTCCTCTCTCTCACTCCCTCCTTCCACTCCTTTCTTTCTCACTCCTTCCTCCCACTTCTTCTCTCGTTCTCACTCCTTCTCTCGTTCTCACTCCTTCCTCCCACTCCTACTCATAGTGGGAGCTGAATACCCATGTCAGCATTATCTCCCCTCCTGGTTGATAAGGATTGTCCGCGTCAGCCCAACACTGTCGCCCCTCTCTCGTTCCTTCTTCTCCTCTTCTCTCTTTCCCTTATTTATCCTTCTCTCCTTCCTATTCCTCATTGTCCACGTTCCCAGCCCTCACAATCTCTATCTCCATACCAGTCTTACATACAACATTCCAATGCTTCATTCCCTGTCAGTCCATCACGACAGTTCATAACACAAGCGATCGTATGGCGTCCAAGGGATCACAGACAACAAAGTTTACATTCCATCAAAGTCAAGTTCTGGGATAATAAAATTAGTAAGAGTGGCGATAGTTTGCCCCTTCCTCGAGCTTATAAAGTTACTATCATATCGTGTATTGTTCATCTTTGGATTATATATTCTACCCTTGGATATAATTTACCCGAAGTGAGGTCAGCAAAGGCCCAGACATCGATAGACGGGAGTATATAGTAGTTTATATTTATTGTCCTATTTGTCCACAGCACTTCTTCTTTTTGTTTGAAAATTTGACTTCCGTTTTTCATGCGATGCATTAGAAAAAAAGGGACGAAGTATTTTTTACTAATCTGTCGACATCAACACGAACCCTGAATTTCCGTGCGTGTGTGTGTCTGTGTGTGTGTGTGTGTGTGTGTGTGTGTGTGTGTGTGTGTGTGTGTGTGTGTGTGTGTGTGTGTGTGTGTGTGTGTGTGTGTGTGTGTGTGTGTCGACTTGGAGTGGTGAGCTCAATGTCCCGAGTTCGAATCCTGCCGGGGGCAACTCTTTCAACCTTCTTTAATGCCGTCGACAAGAGCCTGGTAGGTGAGCAGAAGGTACCGAGTTCAAGTTCCACCAAGGAGCAACTGTTAAATCCATCGTCGTATGGCCGAAGAAACCCGCATGCAGCATACCTGTTCTTTCGACTGCGAATTCAAGTGCGGTGGAGGGAGCACCAGGTGGCAGCATGAGCCTGACTGAGGATCCGAACATCACAGAAAACGGGACTTTCACCTACGTGTCATTATATAAATCCAGCCTGCGCCACCAACGGGCGAGGGCAAACCATCGTGACCCTCCAGAATGTGCAGGGCCACTGGGCCAGCCACCTGTTCCCTCATAAAAAAAAAAATCCAACAGGCGCTATAGGCTTCAATGCAAAAACAAAACAAATTTGCGCTATGCAAGTGGCCAGAACAATAAAAGTGACATTCACACCACACAGGTGTGGCAAACTACACAGACTCGTTTGGAGTCCTCCAGGAGTGCTTCTCTAGCCTCTCTTCTTGCTTCTGCTGCTTCTCATGGCCGGTGGCGTCTTAATAGGAGTCGTGTCCTTTGTTGAACAGGTGGTGACACAGGAATTCGCAGGCTGCTGGTTTCCTCATTCGTCATCATCTTGGACGCAGCCCTGACACAGACAGACACACGCACACACACCCGGCTGTTGGCTTCCTATAGCGTCAGTATCAATTATGTGTCGTCTCCCCCTCTATGTCTTATCAGGCTTTCCTGGTCCCTACATCAAGAATTTCTGGTAGCTGCCTGCTAATATATGAATAATTATACACATATATATCTACATGTCCAGTGCCATAACAACGACACAAGATATTTACACAAAATAAAATAGCCATTTATGAGTTAGGAGAGATGGAGTGAGAGAGTGAGAGAGTGAAAGAAAGGGAGAGAAGGGAGAAGGATGGAGGGAAAAAAGAAGAATGGAGGGAAGGCTGGATAAAAATGGAAAGGGAACGGAGAGACAGACAACAATGTTAGACCCGCGAGTAATGTTTACATGTGGGCGAAATCAGAGTGACCCTTCAGACACTAATTGAGGCATATCAAGCTCGCCCAAACTCCTGTCTAACCTGCACATGGAAGGAAGGAGGGAAGGGGAGACAATAGTCATTTGATCTAGGGGAGAGGAACCTGCAATTACGCGTGGTTTTAGTCCTGGGGTTCTGCGTTCCAACCACTAGGGAGGAGGAGGAAAAGGGAGGAGGAGGGAGTGTCAGGGGGTCTCAGTGTGATGCTCCTCTTCAAGGGTGACGAGTGGCGGGCGACCCAGACATTGCCGGGAACACAACCACCCTTTTGGCGCCCCTGTGCGAGGAGGAGGCAATCGAGCATGACGAGGAACGAGAGGAAGGGCACCGCCGCTCTAATCCATGACGACCACAACTCTGCGTTTACCTCTCTCTCTCTCTCTTCTCTCTCTCTCTCTCTCCCCTCTCTCTCTTCTCTCTCTCTCTCTCTCTCTCTCTCTCTCTCTCTCTCTCTCTCTCTCTCTCTCTCTCTCTCTCTCTCTCTCTCTCTCTCTCTCTCTCTCTCTCTCCCCTCTCTCTCTCTCTCTCTCTCTCTCTCTCTCTCTCTCTCTCTCTCTCTCTCTCTCTCTCTCTCTCTCTCTCTCTCTCTCTCTCTCTCTCTCTCTGTACTCACATCTTTAGCCCACACGATCTCCCTTGCAGGCGGGTTGCAGGTAACGTCACACTCGAAGGACACGTCCCTGCCCTCCGTGATGGGTTGCAGGCCAAGGTTTGCACCGAGGTGAAGCTCCACCCTCGGCGCAACTGTTGAAGGCACGGAGGAAAGGCACACACTCACCTAATAACAATCAAACGTAAAAGATAGAGGCATTGACTACGAAATGTTTCACTACGGGGCATAAAAGCACAAAAGGTCTGATGTTTCAATACACATTTATTATTATTATTTATCATATAAATAATTATATTTTTTTTTGCTTTCATTGACTATCGAAAAGCTTCCGACTATGTAGACAAGTCACACTTATGGACGAAATTAACAAATACAAACATCAATGGAAAAGTTCTGCAGGTATTGCGTAGTGTGTACAGTAATGCAAAATCATGTATAAGAGTTGGTAATTTGAATTTTTCATATTTTCAATGTAATGTTGGTGTCAGGCAAGGTGAAAACTTGTCTCCAATACTGTTCTCAATTTTCCTTAATGATTTTAAAGATTATATTAGTACTAAATTTTCTAGCCACGTCTGATTTCAGAAAAATGGGACTGAATTCAGTGACATTGAACTTTACTTTATACTGTTAACTATATGCAGATGATACCATGGTTATAGCAGATTATGCAAAACAGCTACAATGTTCCTTACATGCAGTTCACGAATATTGTAGCAAGTGGTCACTTGAGGTATATACTTCACAAACTTAAGTAATTGTGTTTTCAGAAGGGAAAGAGGTGAAAGAAGGTGACATTTTTTAGACATTTAAGTTTGGAGACAATGATATTGATGTCGTCGAATGTGTATGTGTATTTGGGCACGACTTTTAATTATAATGGTATTTTTCATAAAGCCAAAAACAAGCAAATTACTCATTCTAAGAGAGCAACTTATGGGTTATTGAGTACAATTAGCAGATTGGACGTACCAGTGGACATTGACTTAGATTTATATGAATAACTGATATTACCAATTATGTTATATGGATGTGAAATATGGGGCTTTGAAAATAATAATCAATTAAATGTAACGTGTAATTCCTTTCTTAAAAGGATTCTAAAGTTAAATAAATCTACATTAACTTGCATGTTATATGGTGAAACAGGATTTAATAAGCCCTCAGAATGAATAGAAAACATGATGATACATTTTTGGTATCAAATTCCTAATGGTAATGAACGTCTTCTTTGTAATAAAATGGTAATAAAATACTTCTAATAATTTATACAAATTTATCAAAATATTGTATGATTTAGATATCCATAAGTCCCCATGGCTAGACCAAATAAGTACACTATTAAACTTCAATGGAAAGTAAACCATATTAAATCAAGATATAAATATTGATGGCAACTGACTGAAAAATATTTTTGATTAAGAACTTCTGATATACACAAACAAAATCAGTCAGAGGAATTGCACAGTAATTTAGCATATATAAACTACAGAATGATTACCGCAGATTTACAATTACAAAATTATCTGTTAATTCTACCCAAGCAATACTCCATCTGTGTATATGTATGTTTAAGTGTGGAAATCTTAGATTACCTATAGTTACAGGTAGGTATAGCAATATTGACTTGGAGGAGAGAAGTTTTACCTTATATGATCCTGTGATATCAATGATGCAGGAAATGAATTTAATAATATATTTAAATGTCCTTTCTTTAACAATAGCAGAAGGAAAAACATTAAGATATATTACTATACTAATGTAAATGTCATAAAGATTTTGTCCTTAAGCGTGGTCTGTACTCAATAATAATTTATATACTGTGCTCCAATACCCATTTTGTGGTTGTCTGAGTTCAATAATGATGGAAGTGATGACAATAATGGAAGTGAGTATTAAGGGGCAAATGATAGGCCAAAAGAAGAGGATATGTCTGATACTATAAGGCAACAAGGTTACAGAGACGGGGAGGGGGGGGTAATAGCTAATTCGAAGAGTAAAACAATATCAAAAAGAAAACATGAGATAAAAGTTAATACACGGAGAAAACTAATTATGACTGAGAGCCGGATAGATAACAGCTTATTTTAACAGGTGATATCACAGAAAATAAAGGTTGGATGACACACTGTTCAAAAGTGTTGCGAGTACATAACACTTCCTTAAGGTGAGGGAGCGATACACGGCCAGGAAAATGACACAACACTGAAGAGAGGAAGGACACACCGCCGCCAAGAACCTGGAGACTGATGCGAGGTGGGACGTGAGCCTGATGAAGAAGGAAAAGACAGGTCCTTCCCGCCTCCCTCCAGATAAGTGTTATAAAAAGGACAAATATGAAACAAAACCACGTATTAGAAACATGAGAGAGAGAGAGAGAGAGAGAGAGAGAGAGAGAGAGAGAAGAGAGAGAGAGAGAGAGAAGAGAGGAGAGAGAGAGAGAGAGAGAGAGAGAGAGAGAGAGAGAGAGAGGAGAGGAGAGAGAGAGAGAGAGAGAGAGAGAGAGAGAGAGAGAGAGAGAGAGACGGAGATAGAGAGAGACGAACGAGGATGAGAGAGAGGAGAGAGGAGAGAGACGAAGAGAGAGAGAGAGGAGACGAGAAGAGAGAACAGACGGATGAGCGGGGTGGGAGAGAGAGAGAGAGAGAGAGAGAGAGAGAGAGGAGAGAGAGAGAGAGGAGAGAGAGAGAGAGAGAGAGAGAGAGAGAGAGAGAGAAGAGAGAGAGAGAGAGAGAGAGAGAGAGAGAGAACTTTGATCCTATCTAGACACTTTGCAAATACCAACTACAAGGTTATTGACTATACAAGGCGCCACCACGCCAGGACGAACTTGGTGGACTCGAACCGCTGACCGAATGCGCAGGGACTCTGCAAACTCTAGCCAGTAACTCTATCAACCGCGCCACCCTGGCGGGGGGGGGAGAGAGAGAGAGAGAGAGAGAGAAGAGAGAGAGAGAGAGAGAGAGAGAGAGAGACGGAGAGAGAGAGAGAGACGAGAGAGAAGAGAGAGAGAGAGAGAGAGAGAGAGAGAGAGAACAAAAAAATGGTTGGAAGATTTACGTATCATCTTAGCAATGTGAATAATGCAACATACGCACGTAAACAAAAGTGACGCAACTAAATAATTTTTTTTGCGGAAAATAAGATTTTCTGGACGAGGAATTGACGATCACGTTAACGTTAAGTTACGGACCAGAAAGGCGGGAGGGACCGAGGACAGTTTGTAGCGGCTAATGAACGATGGAGGGAGATGACAATGAGAACCTAAAGGACACAATTAGCAGGAGGAGGAGGACGAAGAGGAGGAGGAGGAGGAAGAAAAGGATGAACGCGTAATAATATTTAAGAAAGAATTAGATACTATGAGACTTTTTGGTTTAAAATGAGGGTATTTGCTGCATTTTTTTTTGTTGGATGAGAAAAAAATACTTAGTGGAAAAACTAGAAAAAACCCATGATATGTAAGGAGGAAAAGGAGGAGGTGGAGCCCTAAAATAATGAAAGACAAAGAAGAGGAAGAGAAAGTAAGATAAAACTATAAGAAAAAAATACAAGTACGAGGAGGCAATGAAATATAAAAAGGAAACAATACTTTGGCAATATTACGAGGGTCTTATATAATAGAAGGATGAGGAGGAATACAAAGGAATACAAAGGAAGAACATACAGCAACAACCCTACTGGGCCAAACGAGGCTGCCTGTGTGACTACTTTCTACAACTATAGTTGTAGAAAGATTCACGTTTCTACGTGTTAGAGGTAAAAGAATACCAAAGTTGAAGACTCCTCCCCACCCACCTCTCCCTCCGGCTGAAGCCGGCAGGAAAACAAAGAGAGAAAAAAACACCATACATTATTGAAAAACTGCCATGGAATTTGATAGGAAAGACTGAAGGAGAGACATATTTCTTTGCTTAAAAAAGGAAAAGGAAATAACTAAATAAAATAATAATTATGATAATAAAAATTAAAATAATAACAATAATAATAATAATTACATACGGCCGAAGTAATCGAGTTGAGCAGTTATTGATCTAGTTTGTTCTTCAACGCCTCAACGCTCAACGCCTTTTCGCCTCCGTGGTGTAGTGGCTAGCGCGCCCAACTACGAATCTGCGGGCCCTGGTTCGAATCCGGGCCAGGGCAAGTCGGCGACCAGCCTAATACTTGTTCATCCTCCCTCTCGGGGTTAAAAAATGAGTACCTGGGGAAACCTTGGTAATGTAACTGTGGTAACCCGGATGTCACAATAGCCCTGTGTCCGGGGGTAACGGGTTCTCACCCACAACAGACTCAAAGGATAATGCGACGGAGATGAGCACTGAAGCCACGCGTAGGATAGCACACGCACCAATCTTTACCTTTTACCTTAAGCGCCTCTACCGTGTTACTATTCACTACTTGTGCTGGAAGAGAGCTCAAAACATTAATTAACAACTCTATTAATGAAAAAGTGCTTCGCTTCATGTGACCGAAATCGCTTACCAATGAACCATTATCCATTATATCCATAACTACAAGTAGTGTTTGTCCAATGAATATTAAAATAGTCGTATATGTTAACTTTATCGAAGCCATGGAACATTCTAAACAATTATATTAAGTCTCCTTGCAACCCACGTTTTGACAAACTGAACAAGTTAAGTTCCTTCAATAGTCTTCGTTTCGCAAGCCCGGATTCATTTTAGTAACTTTTCTTTGTACTCTCTCCAACTTGACTATATATTTTCTATAGTAGGGCTACCAGAACTGAACGCAATATTCAAGATGAGAACGCACGACGATCGCAATGAAAAGTGTGTGAATTACTTTTTCAGACTTACATTCGAAAGTTCTTCCTATGAAACCAGTTAATTTGTTAGCCCTCTTAACAACTTCTGAACAATGTTTATTGGGCTTGAGGTCGCTGCTTATAATAATCCTCAAGTCTTTTTCTTCGGTAACATTGGAAAGTTCACGTCCGTCCATTGGGTAGTTATTTTGATCGATATTACTTTCTATATGCAAAACTTTCCACATATGGGTATTACATTTCATCTGTCACTTATTTAGCCAACTAACTACCTTAGATAACACTATAGTCGCCAGCTGCAATAATGCCGCAGCCGCCAAATATTACGAATTAGAGCATCACTACTGATTTGTGTGTGCCACTGAAGATGATACACAGTAGTTTATATCATGACTGTATAATCTACCCTGTTTCAGTGTTGTGTTTATGCTTTGTATCTGCACGTATATACGGTTTCAAATTTCCCTATTCGCTTTTTTTCGGGCGACGACGACGGCGGGAGGACACTCAGAACCGAAACACTAGATGGCGACATTAGTGTAGCCCGTTATCAACGTCGCCACTTGGTTTTATATTTGTAATTTGTTCATTTATAGCCATAATATGACACATATGAAGACACAAAATGAAACAGACTCTCCAGATCGCCCCTTCTAACTTTCCTGAGATCCTGAATGTAGAAATGTAAGTATTAACACCACCAGACGTCTGAATATAGATATAAAAAAAACGTTGTCCTGGCGACTTTAGTGTTATCTACGATAAGCGATCAAGGTCAGATTGCAATTGCATCTTACTGGCAGCTGTAATTACTTTATTCGTTACTTTAGTATCGTCCGCAAACGTTGATATCTTGTCAGTCGTTAATCACTTCTGCTATATATAATAATTTGCCCTAATATTGTAATTGAATTACAACTATTATCACACAATTGTAACAAGTATTACAACTTCCATACAAGATATTTTCATGTACTTTACATCAAGTGAAACGGCAGATTTTTTATGAACAATTATGAATATTTAATTATGTAGATAGCATGCATATATAATTATATGTATCTTTTCCGGGTTAGCCGTGAGAACCAAGGACAGCTCATCTTTGTGTGAGCTCAAGCATGTAGGTCACAGAACAATTGTATGTATGTCAGCCTGTTATGGCTAGCATAAATGACGACGTCAACTGGTGACGAAAGGAGGAAGCAGTGTCAAGCGGTGGACCGGGTGGAGAACAACGAGCAGAATGACTTGGACGGCAGCACAACAAAGACGCTCATCTTAAGAGCACCGCCGCCACTCACTACCTGGTCTACATATTTGGTTGTAGAAAAACTAAGTTCCTTAATGGACTTATAAATAAATGTGTACAAACTGTACGTTTGACTTAGTCCAAGAAAGCCTCTACAGAGAGACTACAAATCTTACAGCAGGAGGAGGAGGAGGAGGAGGAGGAGGAGGAGGAGGAGGAGGAGGAGGAGGAGGAGGAGGAGGAGGAGAAGGAGGAAGAGGAGGAGGAGAGGAGGAGGAGGAGGAGGAGGAGGAGGAGGAGGAGGAGGAGACAGCAACAGCCCTACTGGCCCAAACTAGGCTAGAGGAGAAGGAGGAGGAGGAACAGGTGAGTTTAAGGTAACAGTAGGGCTATTACCCTATAACGAGCCTGTCTGATTTACTAGACTATTGTCTTCTATGGATCTGAATTATAAGTGTGAGGGAAGTACAGAAGGTGGAAGGAAGAAGGGAAGGAGGAGGTGGAGGTGGTACTTACAGACGACGGTGAGCCTGGTGGAGGTGGTGAGACCCGGGTGGGAGATGTTGGGGTTGCGGGCGGTGCAGGTGAGCGAGGCCTGGTGGTCCCCGGCCTTGGGCACCACCGTCAGGTACGACCACGTCTTCTCCCCGACGTGACGGGACTGCGGGAGGAGGAGAGGCCATCAGACAGGCCTCTACGGAATCACGCGTCTGGTTTTCTAACTCAGGGACGGAATGGGTTTGATAATGTTGTTGGTCTTTATTTTTTTACCACTAACGCCACTTTACTCTACGCAATCTTACCTCATCACTTGTCAGTCAGTTACGTCGCTTGGCAATTGAAACTCTCTTCTACACCCTCTGGTGGTACTCACATGGGCGTGGAGTGGTGGAGGTGCCGTTGAGTGTCTTGGTCCAGGTGAGGGTGGCTGCCGGGTACGCCCCCACAGCCACACACTCCAGCCGCGCCTCCTGCCCCGCCACCAGAGGAGCCGAGGGTA
>JACEEZ010012429.1:0-30000 GCA_016584305.1 Chionoecetes opilio | reverse complement strand
GAATTTTCTCCCTACGGCCACGAAACGTCTGAAGACCAAACAAGTCACTCACAAGATCAACTTAACAGGGAGCCACGCCGCCTAATGCAGCATTTCACATGCCCGTGCGATGTTGACCACGCGTGTTAACGCAGCTGACAACACGCGCACGCATCGACAAACTCGCCAGCACACAACACGCCCCCTGTTTAGCACCAAAGCGCAGCGCGACATCGCGCAGTCCACGTGCCGATTTCAGAGCAGCAATACAGATCGCACTGCCCTCTCGCACGACCCATGCCGACCTAGGAGCACTATCTGCAGACGTTAGCGCCGCACGCCCCGACCAGCAGCAAACCATTGAAATCACAACCAGAACGAACGTTCTCTGTCAGTCACGAACACAGACATCATTGCAAAAGGAAAACAAAAACACCTTACACACACAACAACAATGCAAATAAAACAACTAGCAAACAACAAAACTGGAACAAAAAGGCACAAAAATACCAGGGTAACACACACACACACACACACACACACACACGCACACCACACACACACACACACACACACACACACACACACAACACACACACACACACACACACACACACACACACACAGCACACCACACACACACACACACACACAACACACACACACACACACACACACACACACACACACACACACACACACACACACACGCGCGCGTACAGAGCCACATAAAACATTGTAATACATAAAGGAAGTGACATGCGGATCTGGGACACAGTACATCACAATAGACATAAATCACAAAGACTATCGCAAGCATGAAGGTGAAATAATCTGAAAAACAGATATTTACATATGTCCATGGCATTACTTTGTTTGTATGATGTTTCAATCCTCAAAATAAAACAAACTGTTTACTATTTTCCTTTACATCAATCATTATATATCCATCTATAGTCGCCGCACGGTAAGTTGGCGAGAAATGGACCCCCTCACTCCCCTCTTTCGAACTCACGGGACTGGCTGAGGTGTTGGGTGTTGGGGGTTTAGGGCGGAACTTGGAGTAAGGCATTCTCACCCAACAAACCAACACCCCAGCCAATCCCGCGCGCCCGGAAGGGGGAGTGAAAGGGCCCCCACCTCTCTACTTAGCGTGCGGCGACTAGATGGATATATAAATATAATGATTGATGTAAAGGAAAATAGACACATTAAGAGTGTCTTTTTATTAGCCTTACATTTGATTACGTGTTTTTGCATGGTTTACTGATGTCTTTTCCCGCCCTATAGTTCCCCACACACACACATAAGACGAGGTTGCCATGGAATTCCTTATTCGTGGATGAATGTACGGATCAATGGATCTTACTTGTCTCACCGTGTCTGTACTTATCATTGAAACACTTGGGTTGTGGTCAATGTAGTGCGTTGCCAAAGGAAATAAATGTGTTTTAAGAGGTCATGCAGAGAAAAAAGGATGATAGTATAGACGAGAGGACGATCAATGAAAACTACAACTTAAATAAGCTGTGTGCATGAGCGGCAAGGTAGCCAATGAGATTATCGTGTCCTTTCATATTTCTTCCGATTTCAATAAACGAACCGAGACACAGTTTTGAAATATGTTGGATTTTCAGTGTAACGAAAAAACCCCTTTTTACATCACTGTGAAATAAAATCATAAAGAAATTAAAATAGAGTATAATGTAAGTGGCACGCGACGGAAAAATACGATGTGCATATATAGCAAAGAATAAAGATTCAAAGGGAAAAAAGTAATATAATAGATTGCTAGTCTCTCTCTCTCTCTCTCTCTCTCTCTCTCTCTCCTCTTTCTCTTCTCTCTCTCTCTCTCTCTCTCTCTCTCTCTCTCTCTCTCTCTCTCTCTCTCTCTCTCTCTCTCTCTCTCTCTATATATATATATATATATATATATATATATATATATATATATGGGGGACCGCCTCCGGATACCGCCTCCCCCATATATATATATATATATATATATATATATATATATATATATATATATATATATATATATATATATATATATATATATATATATGGGGGAGGCGGTGGCCGAGTGGTTAGCGTCCTGGAGTGGTAAGCTCGATGTCCCGAGTCAAATCCTGCCGGGGGCATCTCTTTCGACCATCTTTAACGCAGTCGACAAGAGACTGGTAGGTGAGCATAAGTCCCGAGTTCAAGTCCCACCAAGGAGTAATTGTAAAGTTCATCGTCTGAGTGGCTGACGAAACCCGCATGCTGCGTACCTATTCTTCCGACTGCGACTACAAGTGCGGCGGAGGGAGCACCAGACGGCAGTATGAGCCTAACTGAGGGTAAACCCTCACAGAAAACAGACCTTCACTTATCAACACAGGTGTCACTATAAAAATCCAGCTTGCGCCACCACAGGCGAGGGCCAACCATCACTGCCCTCGAGAATGTGCAGGGCAAACATCCTAAGCCCTCAAAGGAAAAATTAAATGTTAGCCTACAGGGGCTAAAGGCTTCAACATAAAAAACGAATGTAATACAATTAGGCCTTGTGTGCAAACAATCTCCTCTCAAACAACAAGCTCTTCCTTTAACGGAACTGTTGGTCATCGTGTTAGTCTCTCTGTTTGTAGAGACAGTTCTTGGACTAAGGTTTTTACAAGTCCATTAAGTAACTTAGTGTTAATACAGCCAAGTATGTAGGACAGCCAGTGAGTGGGACGCGCGAGGTCGTAACAACATGAGCGTTCTTCATTCGTTCCAAGGCCGATCCTTCTCTCGATTCCCAACCATCCCGACACTCGCCCCGGCTGTATCCTCTCGCTACCAGGTGACGTCGACAGATATAAAAGATTAACGTATATACACTTGTTCTATGGCCTACATTGTTCGAGTTTCCAAAAGGATGAGCTTTCCTGTCTTCTCACGGGTCATATGGGAACAAAAATATATATATATATATATATATATAATCACATATGCATTATATCTACCTAGTTAAGTAATAATATTAGGTATTTAAAAAATACATACATATAAAATCCGCCTTTTTTTTTATGTAATAGATATTGGATTATCTTGTATGGTAGTTTTAATAATTATTACAAGTGTGTGATACTTGTTGTAATCAATTATGCTAGTAATAAGAACTAATATAAATGACAGAAGTGTTTAGTGACTAACAATTGTCTTCTGTAGTTTTGTATAACAGTGACGGACATAGGAGGAGGCAGGGTAGTCCCTTGGGGATGATGGTCGTGATGGTATTAGTGGTGATAGTGGTAGTGGTGGTGGTGATGGTAATAGTTGTAGTTGTAGTGGTGGTGGTGGTAGTTAAAGTTGTGGTGGTGGTGTAGGTACTCACAGTAGAGGAGGATGCCCAGCGAAGTGGAGAGCGGCGCCGTGATGTTGTTGTTTACGGCCCGGCAGGTCAGGTTGGCCTGCACGTAGTCCCGCGTGAGTGCCGGGATGCTCAGCTTGGTGCTCACCTGACCCTCACTCGCTGAGGGCGGCGGCGGGGCGGGGAACGCGGCGAGGGCCTCCTTGTCGTACCCGGTCACCAGGCTGTTGTTGGCCAGCAGCGTTGACCCGCGCCACCAGGTCACCTCGGGGGCTGGTCCAGCCTGACAGGACCAAACACACGTATGAGACACGTAAAGTTTGATATTTGTAATACCACAACTTGGAAGGAGGTAACCATTCGTTCACCAGGGGCGCTTATTATGGGCGTGATTGAATTACCACGTGACCTGACCCCGCTCTGGCATCCCGCTACCAAACTACCCTGGGCTGCTTACACATGTCCCTGCAGTCTCTACAACTACACCCCAAGATCTCTCATTTCACGCGCTTGGAGCTCATTATGACTGATGTTTGGGTAATGCTGGAACATCAAACACCACACACATCCCATCCCCTTGCTGAAGGGGGCCAGTAACCGCCCAAAGTTGTTAGTGAAAAATTCGAGCGAGGATTCGGACCAGCTAACCACAGAATGGCCAAAAACTCTACCCACTGTACCATCGTGGCGGTGTGTGTGTGTGTGTGTGTGTGTGTGTGTGTGTGTGTGTGTGTGTGTGTGTGTGTGTGTGTGTGTGTGTGTTGGTGGTGTTGCGTGTGCCAGGCGGTGGTGTCACTCCTGGGGCGAGCAGGTAGAGGGTTGAGGGCATCGCTTCCGTCAGATGGTCCGGAGACCGGCCGCCACGGCCTTGTTGTCGCTGCCGACCACATCAGCTGGAGGCCACCCATGGGGGCAGGAGGGGGAGAGGTGTGTTAGTCGGTGGCGAGGGAGAGTGATCGCATGGCTGAAGGAAAAATAGTTTGAGTTTGGTGGAAATGAGTAATATGTAAAATACGTACAAGACTTTAGTTGTAAGAGGAAAGCGTCAAGCTAAAATGAAATATATAGAAAACTAGCAGGATACCCGGCGTTGCTCGTGTTTATTTTTTTTGCATAATAACATGCATAATAATATCCCGTTCCGTCCCATCCCGTCCCATCCCGTCCCGTCCTGTCCCGTTCCGTCCCGTCCCGTCCCGTCCCGTCCCCCCGCCCTCATCCCGTTCCGTCCCATCCCGTCCCATCCCGTCCCGTCCCGTCCCACCCCGTCCCGTCCCGTCCTGTCCCGTCCCGTCCCATCCCGTCCCTCCCCTCCCCGTCCCGTCCCGTCCCGTCCCGTGCCGTCCCTCCCCTCCCTAACCAATAATATCCGAAAAATGAAGTCTCCTAAAAAGTCTCCGAAAAGTCTCAAATTAAAAAAATAAAAGCGTAAAAACCTAAGTTAGAGCCTTCCAGTTCTAATGAGACCACTTACAGCCTTCTCCGACGAAAACTGTGGGAGGAGTACGGTAACAAACATATGGACATTGCCCTTTATATATTAAGATTACTACCATTATTATTGTTATTACTATCACTGTTTATCATCATGTGTGTTGTTAGTGCAAACAATACTGCCTGTCAGACACGGCGGGGCGAGCCAGGTGCGCCGCTCGCTGGCCATGTCATTATTGCACGGTCACCTTTCACCACTTGTTTATCGGGGCGGGGCGGGGCGGGGCTGGTCGGGGCAGGGCCGGCTGGGCAGGAGCGGGGCCGGCGAGGGCAATGGAATCCCACCCTCCACCTGAAGCCATCCTCTTTAGCCAGTGGAAACGCTTCTCTTTGTCTAGTTATGGCGCACTGCTTCACGCCAAATACCAACATTGAGGGCCATTTTACAGAACCAGGGAGGCTGTGAGTGTAATTCCCGCAGTAATGTCTGCCTGCTGAGGAAGAGTGCCGACAAGGGGACGCACCAGTCGCCAAGAACAGCGACGCCACATTAAACTGAGCCTGTATCATACCTACCACTGCTCTTAGAGGTGGTGGCTGGGGCGTCAGGGCGAAAGGCTGGTTCCTGCAGGGCAATCATTTGTTGACGCGAAGGTAAGCAGCCGTGAGATACAACAGGCTGAGAGAGACTCCTGCAGCAGTGTATAGAGACCCCATCCCACACCCCTCGTGCCCTCCATCACAGCTCGTCGCCCCGCTTCTCTCTGTCTTATCTCTCCCCGCACCCTCTTCCATCCCACGCATTCTTCCCGCTTATCTTAATTCATCTTCATTTCCTCACTGTTCTCCTTCCCGTCTCACTAATCTTAACTTTTCCTTACTCTGCACCCTATCACTTGTTCCCTCACTCAACACCTTCCACAATGACTAACCCCTTGGCCTATACCTACCTGCCTTTCATCCTCTGATGACAAACTTCTGCCTCATATCTAAACCTCCTCCTTTTAAGGGTCCTTAACCTATGTACACCTCTCTATCCTCGCGATTCCCTGCCTGTACTAATAAATATGAATTCCTCACTCCTCAACCACGGCTATTCCCTGCTGCATCCTCTGCGCCCTCCCCATCACAGTCTCTCATACCAACACACAGCTAACTCTCACACATTTTTCCTTATCTCATTTGTATCTGGCTCTCTCCCCTCCCCCTCCGCCCTCGCCAGATTCGTGTGATAAAGAATTTACGGTTACAATTAACTAAAGTAAATCCAATTACCTGTTTCAAGCTAATAACGAAAGCCAAACTGTGTGTGTGTGTGTGTGTGTGTGTGTGTGTGTGTGTGTGTGTGTGTGTGTGTGTGTGTGTGTGTGTGTGTGTGTGTGTGTGTGTGAGTCATTCGCCCATGGTCTTGTCCACGCGAGTCGGGTTCGCAATCGCAAGTTTCTCCCTCCCGGAGCGAGCTTGGAGCTCATTATGACCAATCTTTGGGTAATGCTTGAACATCACACACCACACACCCCATCCCGTTGCTCAAGGGGGACAGTATCCGCCCGAATTTGTCAGTGAAAAATCCTCGTGAGCAAGCGAGGATTTGAACCGGCCAACCACAGAATGGCGCGCCAAAGCTCTATCCACTGGACCATCGTGGCCTTGTGCGTGTGTGTGTGTGTGTGTGTGTGTGTGTGTGTGTGTGTGTGTGTGTGTGTGTGTGTGTGTGTGTGTGTGTGTGTGTGTGTGTGTAGTTTTCCAGTGTTACCGGGCGATAATGAGTGTCAGGACGATGATGTCAGGACCGGCAGCCATGTTCTTATCATGCTTGTATTGCGTAAGGCGTATTGCACTGCTGATATAAGTGATAGTAGTAGTAGTAGTAGTAGTAGTAGTAGTAGCTAGTAGTAGTAGTAGTAGTAGTAGTAGTAGTAGTAGTAGTAGTAGTAGTAGTAGTAGTAGTAGTAGTAGTAGTAAGTAGTAGTAGTAGTAGTAGTAGTAGTAGTAGTAGTAGTAGTAGTAGTAGTAGTAGTAGTAGTAGTAGTAGTAGTAGTAGTAGTAGTTGTAGTAGTAGTAGTAGTAGTAGTAGTAGTAGTAGAAGTAGTAGTAGTAGTAGTAGTAGTAGTAAGTAGTAGTAGTAGTAGTAGTAGTAGTAGTAATAGTAGAAGTAGTAGGAGTTGTAGTAGTAGTGTGTTGTAGTAGTAGTGGTGGTGGTAGTAGTAGTAGTAGTATAACTATATACTACGAGTTATAGTAGTAGTATAAGTAGTAGTAGTAGCGATGGTGTGGTGAAATAGTTGTATTTAAAATGACAGGGAATGCGATTGAATTAGTGATGTTGAGATGTTACAAGTGGCGGCATTAGCAGTGGTTGTTGTGATGGTGATGGCGGTAGTGTTATGGCAGTGCTGGTCTAGAAGAGACTGTAGTAACACTGTGTTGCAAGGCATTACCTCAACACCAGTGCAATTATGTAATGACAACTGTAATTGTCATTGTTGTTTTTAGTGTTGCTGGTTGTGGTGGTGATGGTGGGGTGGTGGTGGTAGGGGACAGAGGAGATTGCAAGGGTTGTGGTAGGGGACAGAGGAGATGGCAAGGGTGGTTGTGATGGTGGGGTGGTGGTGGTAGAGGACAGAGGAGATGGCAAGGGTGGTCGTGATGGTGGAGTGGTGGTGGTAGGGGACAGAGGAGATTGCAAGGGTTGTGATAGGGGACAGAGGAGCTGGCAAGAGTGGTGGTGATGGTGGAGTGGTGGAGGTAGGGGACAGAGGAGATGGCAGGGGGCAGGGGGGTTGGTGGAGGCATTGAGGGGGGTTGGCGTTGAGTCTGTCTCCAACTTCGCCTAAAACCAGAGGCGAGGAGCCGCCTGCCCCGTATCCCCTCCTGGTCCCATTCTATCCCACACTACTCTCACGTAATTATGTAAATTATAATACTGATATAAAAAAATTCTTTCCATAGACCCAACTCGGTTAATTCGGGATCCCTCTGAAATTTTCCTCCATCGGTTTCACTCCAATTTGTGGAGAGAACTGCTCTACGTATTTATTTGAAAAATAAACTGTGTGGCAAGGTAAACCATTGACCTTGGAGCTTGTTCGAAAATCAATTTTGCCCTTTTTGAGTCTTTTCCCCCGCGGCCCGACAAGCCACTGGCGGTCCGAAGAGTCTCTCGCAGTATTTCCATTTGAATAATTAAGAACCATGTAAATATATGGACCAGCTTCCCCGCTGCATCCTGCTCCATTATACACCTCTTCAGGGACCTCCATTATACAACATTTATGTTGAAATATTAAAGGAAATTTCAGTAATATAAAAACCGTCGCTGACAACCCCTGGTGGTGCGGCAACCCTGGTTGTGGCGGGAAGAACTTCACTGTCTGAAGTCCCTGAATAATGAACACATATCGCGGCCTCTTCGGGTAGCTCGTGAGAAAAAAAAGTGGGTTCCCTTAATTCAATTACTCGAAAATAATATAACTCAAATTCCCAGTTAAGAATTAAGATAATATTTATAGCAGATTTTTGATATGATTTAGTAATTAACTTAAGCAACACCACACACACACACACACACACACACACACACACACACACACACACACACACACACACACACACACACACACACACACACACACACACACACACACACACACACACACACACACACACAAACATTAATACATACAAACACACACACACGCACACACACACGTGATGCATATCTGACATCATATTTCAGACATTTGCAGAAGCTACCATGAATGTTAGAATTCACACATCTATTCACATACATTACGCAAATAGAGCTGGAAAAATATGCATTGATTTCTGATAACTTCCATCACTACATTGTCTCCAATGTTATTATTTGCGTGTATTTGTATTGCAAACAGTTTTCACTCAGTAATGAATACTAGTCATTAAGTTTTATGTGTTGCCTTGCCGGCGTAAATCATTAATAAATTTGTAATAGTTTCTGCTGTTATGTTTTGCTTCCATAGTGAAGTTAATGTATCTGTTTTGTCTGTCAATATAATGTCAGTTCTGTAAATTATATATATATTATATATCCCTAGTTTGTAATACCTTCGGCTGGAATATTTTGCTTCCATTGTCAACACATACGCGTATATATGTTGTCTGTAAACAAACCTTCTGGAGATTATGCATTTTTTGTTCTATAGCATCGTTGGGTGACGGACAGAGCTCCACACTCAGCTTACAACGTCTGTGACGACACTGTAGCCTTGAAGGAAAACATCTTACAAACCACCTTGTCTTAAAAACGTTTAGATTAAATCTGGTGCTGACTGGTGTTGGATTTTATATCCCGATTCCACCTCTTTGTGGTCAAACTCTTTGATAGACAGATAGACAGACAGACAGACCAATCTAGCGCTCAATCTAGTGCAATGATGATAGATACGGAGACAGGATCTCACAAGTTAGTTTAGACCCTGTATGCTACAAGTAGGTAAAACACACACACACACACACACACACACACACACACACACACACACACACCACACACACACACACACACACACACAACACTACACATACGCACACACAACCCACACACAACACACACACACACACACACACACAACACACACACACACACATACACACACACACACACATACACGACCTACCATACACGGTGAGGTTGACGTAAGCGAAGAGCGTCGGCGACACCTCGAAGTCCACGCGACACTTGTACCTGCCGGAGTCCTCGCCCTTGAGTGGGTCGAGGGTGAGGTGGGCGCCGGTCACCTCTGATCTCACCCTGCCCTTCACCACCGGGTCCACGAACTCCTGCCTGTCGCCGCCCTCTCGCAGGTCCAGTCTGGCGGGGGCGAGGGAGAGGAGGAGGGTGGTCATGAAGGGCGTTGATGTGGCAGTAAGGGTCACATGTTGTGTTGGTGGTGGTACATTCTTGTTTTTTTGTGGTTACACGTTCCGAGGGTAACAATGGTCTTAAGATATAAAGGCGGAAAAATGTTTGAATGTTGTTACTTTTATCATGAGAAAATGGAGAGGTGTTATAATGAGTAACAGATATAGATACAGATACTTTGATCCTATCTAGACACTTTGCAAGTACCAACGACAAGGTTACTGACTATACAAAGTGCCACCATGCCAGGATGAACCTGGTGGGAACCTGGTGGGATCGAACGCACGGACTCTGCACGCGAGCCCACACCTCTACCAAACGAGCCACCCTGACGGGTTAATGAGTAACAGTGGTGGTAATGGTGGTGGTGGTGATGGTATTAGTAGTACAAGTTATATTGTAATTAGTGAGTGTGGTGATCGTTACAAAAATAAAACTACCTTAATATATTCATGACTTTAGTAAAAAATAAAAACAAAATGAAAGTAAACCCTTCCCCCTCAAAAAAACCCACCAGAAAACGATAAAAAGAAAAAGAAAAAGAAAAAGGTTATAAAAGAAAAAGGTTAAAATGGAGAAAAAGAAGATCGTTGTTTTTCCTTTTTTACTTTCATTTATTCATTGTTTTTCATTCATTTATCCTTTTATCCATTTGCGATGTCAAGCTTGGAAAATATAAATAAAAAGTGTGAGAAAAAGACACCTGAAGGAGGAGGAGGAGGAGGAGGAGGAGGAGGAGGAGGAGGAGGAGGAGGAGGAGGAGGAGGAGGAGGAGGAGGAGGAGGAGGAGGAGGAGGAGGAGGAGGAGGAGGAATTCATAGGAATACATAGGAATAACAGACTCCAGGAGACCTATTGGTCCATGACGAGGGTAAATGCTGAACTACATACTACTAACTATCAACTACATGTAAGAAAACAGTTGGAAAATGATACCATGTCCCTAAAAAAGATAGGAACATGGAAGTTTTGTAGTGAAGAATGATAGGATATGAAATATACTAACTACAACTACCACTAACACTAATCGATCCGGGGGACTATAATATGAATTCCCAGGGCACTAGCAATCCCCATTTACTTTACAGTGCGCGTCAAGTCTGTTTTTAAATGTAGTTATTGTGCTGGCTGGCTTCGACAACATTTGCTGGTAACTTGTTCCATCGATCAACAACTCTAACATTGAAATAATTTTTACGGAGATCTGTGATGCAACGTTGATCGTTTAGTTTTAAACCGTTATTTCTTGTTGTCACTTGAGGAGAAAGCACGAATAGGTTCTCTTGATTAATGACATCAAATCCTTTTAGGATCTTAAAGGTTTCTATCAAGTCCCCACGGATTCTACGATCCTTTAAGGAAAACATATTAAGTTTCCGCAATCTCTCTTCATAAGATGAATTTCGCAGAGATAGAATTTGTTTGGTTGCTCTTCTTTGCACCGATTCCAATTTGGCTTGATCTTTTACGAAACAGGGCGACCAGAATTGAACGGCAAATTCTAAGTGCGGCCTAACCAAGGACGTGTATAATTGTGTCATTACCTTCGGAATTTTATGTTCAAAGCTGCTTTTAATGAAGCCCAACATCATATTCGCCTTTATACTGGCAGCTAGGCAATGCAGACTGGTTTTAAGATCATTACTGATGGTGACACCTAAATCCTTTTCCTGCTCAACTTCAGTTAACGATTTATTTTGCATTTGATATTTATATTTGAGGTTATCGTTGCCTATATGCATTACTTTACATTTATCGGAATTGAATTTTAATAGCCATTTATCACTCCAATCTGATCGTTTGTCGAGATCACATTGTATGAGTTCGCAGTTTTCTCTAGTATATGCTTTACCGCCTAATTTGGTGTCATCTGCAAATTTCGATATTTTAGATACAAGTCCGCAGTCCAGATCATTGATATATATTTGATATTTGAGGAGGAGGAGGAGGAGGAGGAGGAGAGGATATAGCCACCATTTCTGTCTAACTGGCAAAGAATATGCGGAGAAAAAGAGAAAAAAATATAAAATTACGTTCCTTTGTGGATCAGATAAATAAGAAAGTGTAAGTCAAAAATAAATATCAAATTATGGAAAGTTGTGGCGTGAAAAGACAAACAAACAAATAAATATGAAAACAATAATGACTATCTAATGAGAGAGAGAGAGAGAGAGAGAGAGAGAGAGAGAAGAGAAGAGAGAAGAGAGAAAAGAGAAGAGAGAGAGAGGAGAGAAGAGAGAGAGAGGAGAGAGAGAGAGAGAGAGAGAGAGAGGAGAGAGAGAGACGAGATGAGAAAGAGAGGAGAGAGAGGAGGGGAGAGAGAGAGGGGAGAGAGAATGAGAGAGAGAGAGAGAAGAGAGAGAGAGAGAGAGAGAGAGAGAGATACTTGATAGATACTTGATAGTTTATTTGTTTGGTGGAAATACAATAGTGTCATAATCAATCATACAGTCATATAAGCCACGGTCCATTAACCCGGAGCTCTTTTATGGACTCAGCTATGATAATTTCGTTGTCTCTCGTGGACTAAAGTGGACTATTGATAATTATACATTGACATACCTAATAATTTTAGGTAAGAAAAGAGATAACAATACCTGTAATAATAATGATAATTAATAAAAAAATAAAAAAATAATAATAATAATAATAAAACGCTAAAAATGGTAATGAAGAAAAAAAAATGTGTATAGTAAAAATAATAATAAGACTCAATAATAAAACTATGGTATATAGTGATAATAATCAAAATAAATATAATAGCAATAATGGTAAAAAAGAAGAAAATAATGATAATAATGATGATAATTTTAATAGTGATAAAAAATGATATCGATAATAATAATGATGAGAAAAAAAGAGGAAGAAAAAAATTTTATATATATAATAATAATAATGTAATAATAGTCATAATAGTAAAAATAATATCAATACTGAATATCAAAGTAATAATTAATTATAATAATGATAAATAGTAAAAAAGATACCGATTGAAGTAATCTTGATAGTTTCAATAAAAGAAACAGTAATTATGATTAAAAAACAACTATAATATATGAATAGATCAGAAGTTAATGCAAGACTAATAACCATTTCCAAAACAGTACCCTGTACCAAATATATATACAAGAAATCTATTCATACGCATATAAATATACACACATATACATATGCATACACACATACAGATATACTTATACACACACATACACCACATGTAAAACATGCATACACAATACACATACCTACATATACATATTATCACACACCCACCCCCATCAATACGCAAACCCACACACATTGAAGTACACAAAAGTACAATAATTAAATATTTCCGTTTGAGTTCTATTTCTTGAATATTTCTGTCTTCACCTTGTATCTAAATGAGTTAAGTGACACGGAATTCTTTACATCCTCCTGCAGTCGATTCCATACCTTTGCTCCCCGAAAAGTAACACTTTGTTGTGCGTGTGATGTCCCCACAAAGTGGGAGTCTTAGGTTATTAAATTTGTCGGGTGTCAATATTGTGAGACAGGTATCTAAAGCCACTGTCAACTGGGTGAATATACAAAGCTTTGTACATAAACAAACAGGTTTGAAGGTGTATGATGTCATGAAATTTATGTAATTTATTTTCAACAAAGATGGGATTTTGGGTTTTGGTCATATTTTTGTTTGTGATACATGATGCGGATTAACTTTTTCTGTGCAATGAATATGTTATCTAAGTAAGTTTTGTGTGCCCCACCCCCTACTGCTGAAACAATATAACAAAATATGGTAAACAACTGACAGGTATATTTGTCTTTAAAAAGTTGGAATTTAAGAACTTTTCTCACCCTGTAAATATCCCACATATTTTAGAAATTTTTATTCTTAATCATCTAAATGAGAGTGCCAATTTAGTTTTTCTGTCTATTGTTATTCCTAAAAACTTTATTTCCTTAACTGATTTATCTCACGCCATCAATTATAATTTCAATATCAGGGGGTTGTATCATAGTTGAGTGTGATATCATGCAGGTGTTTTAGAGATATTTAGTGTAAGTTTGTTGCTCAATAACCAGTTTGATATATGCCCTAGTTTTTGTATTCAGAGTATCTCTTAGTTCATAAAAAATCTTGGCCCTGTAGGAAGATGGTAGTGTCGTCAGCAAAAAGTATAAAATTAGTCTATTACTGCTACGTTTTATATCATTTATATATATCAAATAATATTGGCCCCAAAAAGGAGCCCCGAGGTACACCCCAGCTAATGGATCACGTGTGGGAGACTTTATTTTCATATGCAACGTATTGTTTTCTCTGACCTAAATAACTCTGGAACCATCTGAATGCCGGGCCACGGATCCCATAAACAAAATTAATTTCTGTAGTAAAATATTATGAGGGATGGTATCAAAGGCTTACTCAGGTCACAGAAAACAGTCAAATGGTTCATTTATTATCCAAGGCAGAGTAAAATACTTTGACTAAGGTGGTGTAGTGCCAATTCTGTGGAGTGCTTTGGGCGAAATCCATATGAGACTCTGTTAATAGGGAATGCTGAGTAAAATAATTAATTAATAGAGAGAGGGGAGAGAGAAGAAGGGGAGAAGAGAGAGGGGAGAGAGAGAGAGAGAAGAGAGAGAGAGAGAGAGGGAGAGGAAAAAGGGGGGGAAGAGAGGAAGGGGAGAGGAAGAAGAGAGGAGAGGAAGGAGAAGGGGAGGGGGAGAGAGAGATAAACACATGGCCGTCGATGGGACCCGGTGTGTGTATGTGTGGTGTGTGTTGATGTATGTGGGATCGTGTGATGTGTGTGTGGTGTGGGTGTCTGTCTGTGTGGGGTGTGTGGGGGTGTGTGTGTTTGGGGTGTGTGTGTGTGTGGTGTGTGTGTGTGTGTGTTGGGGGTTTGTGTGTGTGTGGTGTGTGTGTGTGCTTGTGTGGGTGTGTGTGTGTGTGTGTTGGTGTGTGTGTCGGGGTGTTGTGGGTGTGTGTGTGTGTTGGGGTTGTGTGTGTTGTGTGTGTGTGTGTGGTGTGTGGGTGGGGGTGTGTGTGTGTGGGTGTGTTTTTGTTGGTGTGGGTGTGAGTAATTTAAAATTGAATAGGTTTTGTTTATCGGGCAATAACATAAAAAAAAAAACCCCCACAAGACAAACCAACACACACCCCCAACACACAAAACACAACACAGACACACACAAACACACCAACACACCCAAACAGCCCAAACCACACAGACACCAACAAGACCAAAAGACACAGACACAACACAGAAAAGACACAGACACAGACACAGACACAGACACCACACAGACACAACACAACACACACACAACACAGACAAGACACGGGCACAGACACAGAAAAGGGACAAGAAAACAGACAACCAAGAAAACAGACACAGACACAGGACAACACAACAACAACAAAACAACAAAAACACAACAAAACACAGACAGACAGACAGACAGACAGGACAGACAGACGGGAAGACAAGACAGACAGACAGGCCCAGACAGACAGACAGACAGGACAGACAGACAGACAGACAGACAGAAGACAGAAAAGCCCAAAACAAAACAGACAGACAGACAGACAGCCCAGGAAAGACAGACAGACAGACAGACAGACAGACAGACAGACAGACAGACAGACAGACAAAGGACAGACAGACAGACAGACAGACAGACAGAAGACAGACAGACAGACAGACAGAACAGCACAGACAGACAGACAGACACACACACGACACACACACACGCACACACACACGACACGCACACGCACACACGCACACGCACACGCACACGCACACGCACACGCACACGACGACACAGACCACAGACAGACACAGACACAGACCAGACACAGACACACACGACACAACACAACACAGCACACAAACACACACACACACACACACACACAGACAGACAGACAGACACAGACACAGACACAGACACAGACACAGACACAGACACACACACACACACACAGACACAGACACAGACACAGACACACACACACACACACGCACACACACACACACACAACACTAGTCAGATTGATTCCGTAACTCCGTTGCCATAAGCTAAACTGGCGTCTTTCTGGTCAAAGAGAGAGAGAGAGAGGGAGAGAGAGCGAGAGAAAGAAAAAAGATTTATAATAATCATGGTTCTTCAGCATAAATATAAAGTTTTGAATAATCTCACAAAGTATTCTTGCAGCAGTTTTCTTTATTTTCAACACAGCAATACATTCCACGGCATTATAAAACAACAACACAATTACGAAATCATGAGGCGAAATCAAACACAAAGAAACACGCATTTTTTTCTCATCAGAATAACAAAGGTTTCAGTGCGTCCCCCACCCCCCTTCCCCTTGCCACTTTCCCTCCCTTTTCATCTCCACAGACAGGGCAAAGCCACACACACTCATATTTACTCGAGGAATTACTTATAACCGCGGAGGTCCTGCCAACTGCCTGACCTTATCGGGGTCATTGAGGGTCACGGGGAGGAGAGGGTTGTAGAGGAGGTCACGAATTGGGTGAAAGGTTAGCGCCAGGTCATTCGGGGTGTTTTATAAGGTCACCCACGATGATGGGTGAGCGGGGTGAAAGAAAATAATGTTCCCGTGTGGAAATCTGGGCCCAGATGCATACAGCTTTTAGTGGTAACAATTTACTCGTAACTCTTAAAAGTAGCTTGTAAGTCATAGGACAAAACAAAAAGTAGTGCACAAAACTGTACAGCGCTTACAAGTGCTTATTAGTGTTAGTAAGTATACAAGTGGTCCGGAGGACTTTTAGGTCCTTGAAAAAACAACTTGTATTGGTAATCATGAAAGCCAACAACAACAACGGCAAGTGTTCGGAGCCAACAACAACAACGGCAATCCGCAGGTAATAAACTCAGCATGTTCACAAACCCACGAGTACTGACAACATATTGGACCGTGTCTTTTCGTAAAATGCCGATTTGGTAAAGAATGTGAATATTGACCCTGAGTTTGGCACTAGCGATCATAGAATTGTGTCCTTTAGTATAAATCTAGAAATATACTGGGAAAGCGTTAGCGATAAACAATTTTTTGTATATAGACAGTAACTTTGAAAGACTTAGGACGATTTTATCAAAAACAGATTATAGCGTACTATCAAATCAATCGAATATAGACGAATCATAGGGGATATTTCGCAATATATTGAATAATAATGTAAAGGCTTGTGTTCCAGTCGGTAAAATACGTTCACGTAATAATAACGATAAACCCAAGTGCTGGAACAGACAAAATAAATCTGGGCTTTTACAGAAAAAACTGGCTTACTTGAAATGTTTATCATCTCAAAATGAGAATGATAAAATAGACTTCGAAAGACTACGGCGAGATACGAAAAAAGTTGATAAAGAAAAGTAAAAAAGAATTTGAATTATATATTGCAAGTATCAGGAAATTGAATCCCAAATAATTTGTCAGTTACCTGCGTAAGAAGAAAGTTATCACAGCGAACATAGGTCCACTTTGCCTTGAAAATGGTAAAAATACTAAGCAAAATGGCTGAAATATTAAATATTATTTTGCTTCTGTTTTTACAGTTGAAGATATAGGTGGACTAGAGGAAGTGGGCTGCGATCAAAGTAACGTAATTCCATTGAGCAATGCGTTTTTTTTTAGGACACAATATATAAAGCAATATATAAACTCAGACTCAACAATCCCCGTGGTACGTGAAGTGCCTGATTTGTAAACCTCTTTCAATACTTTTTAACAAATCCCTAAATTATGGTAAAGTTCCGTGCGATTAGAAACTTGCAAATGTTACTCCAATACAGAAAAAAAGAGATTTGACACAATCGAACAACTACAGACCGATCAGCCTCACATCCGCAGTCTGTAAGTTAATGAAAACTGCAATACGAGACAATGTGGTAAATTTTTTAGAAGAAAATAATCTGATTAAAAACTCCCAGCATGGCTTTCGAAATAAACGCTCTTGCCTCACAAATTTGTTAGACTTTTTTAATGATTCATACAGCACGTTCGATGAGATGAAATAAATGTGATTTAACTGGACTTTCAAAAAGCCTTTGACAACGTCCCCCATAAGCGGTTTCTTAAGAAATTTAATTCGATCGGCATAACTGAAAATATTTTCAATTGGATCGGTGTAAACAATTTAAGCCACATTTAATGAAGCATTTTCTTGTAGTTGTAGTTGCTAATATCTGGAACTTTCTTCAAGCTCAAGTAAAAATAGTCGGGGCGTTTAAGAACAAACTAGATAAATACCAATCAACACTTAGCATCAACTGGCAAACTCGATAACTTTGGCCTTACGTATTTTTTTAGCATTAGCTTTAGTTTAGACTTTAGAGTATGTCTCTCCTTCAGTCTTTCCTATCGAATTCTATAGCAAGTTTTCAATACTGTGTGGCGTATATTTTCTCTCACGTTCTTCCTGCTACCGCATTCACTTCCACTTCACTGGCGTATTTACTTCTTACTTTGCCTCGGCCGGAGGGAGTAGTGAGCATAAGAACATAAGAAAATAAGGAAACTACAAGAGGCCGTGAGACCTACACGTGGTAGTTCTTGTAGTGGGTGCGGAGATGCCTTCAACTTTGCTATTCTTTTACCTCTAAAACGTAAAACTATAGTGGTAGAAAATAGTCACACAGGCATCCTCGTTAGACTCAGTAGGGCTGTTGATTTATGTTCTTTCTTTGTAATCTTCCTTCTCCTTAACTTCCTTTCTATTCCATCAACCTCAAAATGACCTTAGTATATCCTCCTTCACACTCTCACCCTCCACAATGACCCATCTCCCCTTCTCCCTCCAGCAATTACCTGTGTCTTCACTCTCCTTCACCTGCCACCTTCCCATCGTCTCCACTCTCCCCATTGCCTCTCCTCTGGCTGACGAAGGGGACCACGCGAGAGGGAAATAATAAGGTTGTGGGGGAAGAGAGTAAAAGACCACGTAAAATATTGTAATAGGCCAAAGGATCCAAGGTGAAGGAGCAAGGAGAGTGGCAAAGAGGATACCAATTAACCAGGTGATGTGTGTGTGTGGGGTGTGGTATGTGTGTGGTGTGTGTGTGTGTGTGTTTTGTTTGTGTGTGGTGTGTGTGGGGTGTGTGGTGTGTGTGTGTGGTTTTGTGTGCGTGGGGGTGTGTGTGTGCGTGTGTTGTGTGCGCGGTGTGTGTGTGTGTGTGTGTGTGTGTGTGTGTGTGTGTTGTTGTGTTGGTGTGTGTGTGTGTGTGGTGTGTGTGTGTTTTGTGTGTGTGTGTGTGTGTGTGTGTGTGTGTGTGTGTGTTGTCCGCTTTGTACAGCCCAGTGGTCAATGGGCGCCATTATACAAGCCTTTCAGAGGCATATGAGTAATGATCCGTCACATTATAAATCTTGCGTCTGAATAGTTCCTTGACCAACCTGACACTAACAGACCTTCCAGAGAGAAAGAGAGACAGAGACAGAGACAGAAACAGAGACAGAGACAGAGACAGAGACAGAGATATATTAGCTACTTATAAGCAACTAATCAACTAAAGAACAACATAATAGAAGACAAAAAAAATCAAATCATATATATACACACACACACGTACACACAACACACACACACACACACACACGCGCGTACACACGTACACACACACGTACACACGTACACACAACACACACACACGTGCACACACACACACACCCACCTCTACCACCCCCGTGGATTTTTCACTGACAAACTTGGGCTGTTACTGTCCCCCTTGAGCAAGGGGATGGGAGGTGTGTGTGGTGGTGAGGTTCCAGCATTACCCTAAGATCGGTCAAAATGAACTTTAAACTCGCTCCAAGAGGGTGAAACTGGCGATTGCGAGCCGGCTGCTAAGACAAACCGGGGTAAAATGACACACAAAAAAAACCACACACCACACCAAAACAAACACACAACACACAAAACACACACACCACACACCCCACACACTCCGTAGTGTAGGGGTTAGCACGCTCGGTCCAACCGAGAACCCCGGGGTTCGACCCCCGGGCGGGCAAGACAAAACGGGCGGTCTTTTTAAAACCCGAGCCCCTGTCCCCCCAGCATTGAAGGGGTTTTACCGGGTATTACCGGGGGGTTGTGCCCCCCGCCTCCCGGGGGGGTGGCTTGGGCCAACACTAACACAAAGGGTGAAAGATAAAATAAATTTGATATGAAGACGGGGCCATACGGGGGTTGCCCCACCCCAAAAAAATAAAACCGGGGTAAATACACCCCGCGGGCTGCCCCCAAACCACCTACGCTCCTGCCCCCACCACCTACGCGGGCGGCCGCTGCTGCCCCCCACCACCTCCCACCACCGCTACCACCGTAAAATAAGTTTTTTCCTCACTGAAAAAAGGTGGCGCCCCCACTAACCTCATAACCCCTTTCACCTGGGCGGGAAAAATTTAATTTTACCCCCACCGGGAAACGAAAATTTCCCGCGAAACCGGGAAAAATGTGATGAAAGAGCCCAAAACGGTTTCATTCACTCCCCAAAAAAGATTAAATTTTTTATTTCGGCACACTTTTTTACTTTTACTTTTTTTAAAATGACCATTTCATAACCTTTTAAATTCAAACTAAAATTTTGCATCACTTTTCTCTCCTATTTTCCCTTCCTGTTGCCTTTATTCCCCTTTTTCCCCCCTAATCCACTTCCCCCTAAATGTTTACCTTTTTACATTAAGTACATGAAAAAAAGCCCTTCAAGGTTGAAAGCCCTTACTTTTAAGTCTGTGTCTGTACCGAGGTGCGTCCCCGGGGCCCTCACATCATTCTTTCTGGCCCAAAAATGGCGCGGCAAAAAAACACAAAAAATATTTTTGAGACAAAAAATATTTCTGAATAACCCCAAAGACGCTTTTTTTGTTTTCCCCAAAGGTTATTTTACACAAAAAAACCCTGCAGTAAACATTTTCGTGGCCCTAAATTTCCCCTTTTTCCCCCCGTTTGATCGATTTTTTTTTTTGCCTCATAAAATTTTTTTTTTTCAGTTTTCCGGCAGTTTGTCATATTGTGGCCCCGCTTTTTTTTGCCCTTTTTTCATCTTTTTTTTCTGTGTATCTTTTTTCGGTTTTGCATAAAAAAGGGGTGAAAATCTCTTTTAAAAATTTCTTTAAAGGGTCTTGACAACTGACCCCCCTTTGTCACTTCAATGTCTTTTTTCTCCTAAACCCACGCACCAAAATCTAACCCTCATCTAAAAATTCTTTTACTAAAAAACACTTCTTCCATTTTCCCCTTTCTTAGGGACCTCACACCCCCCGCCAAAAACAAAGCTTAATAAAAAAACACCCAAAAATGCAAAAACAAACCCTTCTTCCCCTTTTGTCCTTCATCACGCTATAATTCATCCCCCTTCCCTTTCCTTTCATTTTCTGCCCATTTTTTACCATTTCTCCCCCCTAAACAAAAAAAAAAATTTTATCATATCCTTAAATATTCAAAAAAGCGGGAAAAAAAAACCCCATCCCCTGAAATTTTTATTATATCCTCTGGCCCTCAGCTCTTTTCCCCTTCCCTTTCCCTTCCTTGCCCCCTCCATCTTTTCCAGCCAAAAACCTCTCGACAAATTTAAAACATTTGGCGTAAATTATTTCAAGACACAAGGACATTGGACAGGCCACTACCTTTTCCAGAATACTTCCCACTCAACTTTGCCTTGCTTCCACCCGTTGACAAGCTGCGGGACGCCCCCAGAAAGAGGCAAGTTACGTAAATATTTGTCGTGGGAACATTTTCCTTCCTGTCACCCCCGTAACAAAAAAACAAGGTAGCACAGGTTTTAAATACCGCTTCCCCTTTCCTGTGCCTTTTTTGGTATTTTTCTGTTTCTTTTTTCTCCCCTGCCCTTCCATCTCTTTTCCCTCCTTTGTTTCCCCTTCATTGTTTTTTTCCACTTTCAGTATTATTTTCCTCTTCTCTTTGTCTCTTTCTCCTGCCTGTTTTTTTGTCCATGATTTTCTTTATATCGTTTGGCGCAACATAAAACAGTTTCAAAATCCCCCTTCAAACTATTCAAATATTTTTTTTTTCTTTTTAACTTGATGTCAACGTTGCCCCCTATTGTTGTCCATCTCTTCCTCATCTTCATCTATAATAAGCTGTATAAGGTGTGGAAAAAAAAAGGGCTTTTCTCCCCCCGTTTCCCAAAAAGAAATCCCCTAGGAAAGACCCCCATCACCTGAATAGGATCCCCCCCTGAGGCGAAGGCCCGGAATTCTCCCTCGCCCGAATCGTATCATTAAAAAAAGCCGGGAAATTTTTTCCAAAAGGTTTCCCCGGCAGTTTTGGTCGGGCCTGGGCTGAGGTGGGGGGCCCCGGGGTGATCTTTTTCTTCAGCAAACCCGCGTTGGGGGGGTGCCCGCCGGGCATTACGGTGCGGTGCCCCCAAAGGGTTTGGCGGGGGGGGGAGAGGGGGACCATGGAGGGCCGCCCCCTCGGGTTGTGTTTTGTGTTTTTCATAAGTTGGGGCCTTTAACTCCAAAGGTTTCTTCGGGGGGGGAAAACCTGGCGATCGCGGAGCCCAAATTCACGAGCACAAAAAGTGCATGATCACAAAAAACACAGACCCCAAACACAAACACAAAATACACAAACACAACACACACCACACACCACCCACACACCCCATTACAAAACAACACACACAACACACACACACAGGGAGGACGGACGGGGGGGGTGGGGGCCGAGTTTTTTAGCGTTTTGGAATAGGAGCTCGATGTCCCGATTTTCAAATCCGCCGGGGAAACCTCTTTCGACTTTCTTTAAACCCGGTTCGACAAGAGCCTGGTAGGTGACCCAGAAGGTCCCGAGTTCAGTGTCCCAAGGAGCAATTGTAAAAATTCAGCGTTGGTTTTGCTAAAGAACATACAAAACCCATAAGAAAATAAGGAAGCTACAAGAGGCCGCGGGGCCTACACGTGGTATTTTTCCCTGTCACCTAACACCCCTACATCCCCCCTTTCTTTCCCCATCCATGAACCACCCTTTCCCCTTTTTAAAGCCCCTAATGACTCCGCACTAACAAACCTGTCTACTGAACCTTTTCATTCATTCACCACCCTATTTTTTGCCCTTTTTTTTCCCCTTTTCCCTTTTCCCAAAATCTACGTTTTTTCCGGGCTAGAATCCTTTTACTTTTTGGGTTTCTATTTTTTTTTAAAAAGCCGCAAGAATTTTTTCCAAACCCCCACCGTTATTAAATCCCTTTTCCACTTAAAAACTTTCTATCAATCCCCCCTTACTCTGCTTTCTCTGGAGTGATTTGGTAATTTTAATAACTTCAATTTTTTCTCAAAACTAAAGTACGCACCCCTTTGAAATCTTTTGGTCTTTTCTCTGCACTTTTTTCAACAAGGTATATCCATCCTGTAACATGGAGACCAAAACTAAAACTGCATAGTCTAGGGGAGGCCTGACTAGAGCCAAAATAAAGCTTTAGAATAATTTTCCGCGCTTCTACTTTTAAAACTTCGGGTTTAATGAATCCTAATCCCATTAGCTCTATTTCTGGCCTCAATAAAATTGTTTCCTGGGTCGGAGGTCGGGCTCACCTTCACCCCCAAGATCTTTTTACCTTCTGATTTTTTCCCAGCGAACATTGCTTTATGGTGTATCTATCCCCATTTTTTTTTCTCCCAAATTCATAACGCTGCACTTATCAATATTAAAATTCCCTCTGCCCCCTGATGCCCACTCGTTAATTTTTTTTCTAAGTATCCCTGCAAATGTTTACACAGACTGTGATCCAAAAATCCTACCCACCAGTATCATCAGCAAAATTTTGAAAATCCCCTGCAATCCCACTATCCAAGTCCCTTTATGTAAAAACAAAAAAAAAGGGAATGGACCCAAAAAAGCCCCTTGTGGCACCCCTTGTACCAGTCCCCATTCAGATTTAGAACCATTAAATTTTAACCCCTTTTTTGCCTATTTTCTTTGCCAAGGGTCTGATCCAAAGAAGAACCTTTCCCCCCTATTCCCCGAGCCTTAAAAATTATTTTAAGAGTCGCTGTGTGGTACTTTGGGCAAAAAGCCCTTTCTAAAGGGCCAATTTTTTTTTTCATAACCTTATCACTATCTGCCCCTCTCATAAACGTTTTCCCATAAAAAACCCCAAAAATTTTTATGGACATGACCTACCCTTTTTTTTTTTTTTTAATCCATGTTGTAATCATTGATCAAAAAATATGTTTATCTAAGGGGCTTTTCTAATGTTTTTGCCCAAAAATAGATTCCAAAATTTTCCCACAAATGACGTTAGACTTTCGGGTCATAATTTGGGCTTTAGTCCTTGTGTCCCCTTAAATATGGGAAAAACATTTCCTTTTTCCCCCCAATAATGGCAAAATCGCCCTATCCAAACCGAAATTTTAAAAATTTCACCAAGAAATCACTAACAACCTCCTTGCATTTCCCTTTTTAAAACCCTTGGGGTCCCCTTCATCTGGTTTCCCGGCAATTTTAAAAAAAATTTCTTTTTTTCTATACCCTCTTTCCCCCAAATTTTCCCCAGTTATCCCCAATCTTTGAGTTTCTTTCCCCATCGCTTCCCTTTTTAACATCTGCCCCCCCCCTATCAGGTATTTTTCTTGTATCCTCCCCCGTAAAAAACCTTAGGAAAAAATCCTTTTGACTTTTACACCCTATCCCTAATCCATATTTAAGGGCCTCACCCCCGTCTGACCTTAAAAAGGCCCCCAAATTTAATTTCCCTTGTCTTGGTTTTTTTTACCTATGAGCCCCTTTGGATCACTTTTTTTGCCTGTCCTGCTACTTTAAAAATTTATAATTGTTTTTGGCCCCAAATCGAGTTAATTTCTTCACGTCCCCCTTGCCATCACAAAATACTGTTCTTTGCTTTTCCAAACCTGCCTTGACCTTTAAAAACCCGCATTGGGGGCATACCCTTTTTTTTTTTTCCGACTGCGACTACCTTCGGGAAGGGAAAACCAGTGGGCAGCAAAGACCTGACTGAAATCCAAACAAACACATAAAAAGGGATCTTTCCCTATAAAAACCCAGGTTTTATTATAAAAATTCAGGGCCTTTCGCCCCCAAAAGGGGGAAAGCCAACCATCACGTCCCCTCCAGAGTGTTTCAGGGGCGAAACCAATTTTTAGCCCTTTTAAAAATAATAGCCCACAGGCGCTAAAGCCCTTTAAAAATATAAAAAACACACCCCCACACACACACAACACAAAAAACACGCAACACACAACACACCACACACACACACACCCCACACACACACACACACACACCCCACCACAAACACAACACACACACAACACACACACACCACACAAAAAGAAAATACAAAATAACCCCACCCCCCCCCCCCCCCCCCCATATTCACATGATGGGCTCAAGGGGCATAAACGTCCCCGGGCTTTCCATTCTGTGGGAGCCCTTTTGAATCCTTACTGCTCCCGGGGATTTTTTATTACTTTAAATTTGGGCGGGTTTCTGTCCCCTTTTTAGCAAGGGGATTTTTTTGGGGGTGGTTTGTGTTGTGTGAGGTCCCGCATTACCCAGAATCGGGAAGAATGAGCTCCCCCGCGTTCCCCCCGGGAGGATTAAAATTTTTTCGACGCGATTTCCGATCGCGTGGGAAAAATCCCTGGGTTTAATAAAAACCCCCCAAACACACACAACACACAGAGACGTTGGGCAATTTTTTTTATGTTTTTAAACTTGTAAAATTTGGCTTTACTGCACACAAAGCTTTAAAATATGCCCCCAGAAGATGAACGAACCGACGGGAAAAGGGATAATTTGGAACGAAAAAGCCCCAGGGGGGAAGGCGGGGCGACTAAATTTTCCAAAAGAAAAAGATGGGGAAACAATGAGAGGAAAAAAAGGGGAATTTAAAAAGGCCCGTGCACTGCATGAGCCACTCCTTTGGTCACCTGTGGGTGCCCCATAAAACTTTTTTTGGGGGGGGAGAAAAAAAAATTCCCCTTGCCAAAGGTCACTTTCCTTTGCTGGAAACCCCCCCAGAAAACCTCATCGTCGCTTGCTCCATGAGAAGGCCCAACCCCTCGGGCTGAGATGTAAGCAAAACAAAGATCAAATGATTTTTTTTGGGCACTTTAAAATATTTTTCACACTGGGAAAGTATTTTAAAGTGATCAAAGAGACCCCCGCAAAAGTGGAGTTTGAAGGGCCAAAAAAGCGGGGAAAATGTTTTTGCAGTTTTACTTAACCTTGTTTTTGTATATTTTGTACTTACATTACAGATTAAAAGTATATTTTAACGACGCAAAATTTCTTCAAAAGCCGATAGTGGCTCAGGGCTTCATAATATGCAAAGGTATTTTCACAAAAACGGGTTAGAGGGAGATGTTTTTAAGTTGTTTATTTTTGATTTAAGTTACAAAAATTTCCCGTCTTTAAAATCCAGCCCGTTGGGGAATGCCCCGTAAAGCAAAATATACAGCTGTGACGATTGTATTACCCCTTTAAATTTCACGCCCCCAAACCCCCCTTAAATTTTATTCAACCCTTTTTTGATAAGATCTTTAAAAAAAGAAAGTGTTTAATTTTATTTTGTGAAAGTTTCACGTTTTCATTTTTTTATTTTAAACAGAAAGCATCGCCACGTCAGCCGAACGCCCGACGTACTTCTCTTGCCCCCCCCCCCCAAAAAAACTCTTGCCGGGCGGGCAAGCATTTTCAAGATGATTGACAGCAAAACGAAATTTGAGAAAGGGCCCCAAAGGTTTTTTTCGTGCAAGATAAATGTTTTTTCTCCACCCCAAAAAAGCCCTTAAGACCACAGCTGACCACAAGGGGCTAATTCAAAATTTTTTTGCGATCCCCCTTGCATCGCGGGGCCCCCAAAATTCAAGGGTGGGGCCCTTTTACACCGACTGGGTTTTTTTGTCCCCTGGCCCTCACCCTTTACCCCGCTCTGTCCCCTTTTTCCATCATATTTCTTCCCAAACCATTACAGGTGAGTTTTTTAAAAATAACCGGGAGTGACATACATACACTGGGAAACACACCCTTTCATATATAAGGTAAAAATTTGGTTGCAGGGAGACCTTTATTATTGTTGTGATAAGTGGTGACGAGGGGGGGGGCGTTGGTGGGGGGTGGTCCCTTGGGTTTAGCCCTTGTTTTGTGGCGACGTTTCAAAATTTCTCACAAGCATCACTGAGGCCCCCTTTTTTTTTTTACTAAAACGCCTTTAACCAAATGACGAACACAAAAAAACTATTATTTTAATGGCAGAAATGATAAATTGGTTGGTAAAAGGAATTAGAAAGTGTAAAACAGTTTTCCCAAAAAAACTTTATGCCCTCTTGGGTTCGTTTGGTTGGTACGGTTTTGCCCCAGCTCTCCCTTCCCCGGGCATTTGAAAACAATTGGGAAAGGCGGCGCAATTTTTTTTCCACCAGCCCGGGGTTCCCAAAAAGGCATTCTTTAATATAGCCCAAGGGCCCACGCCGTACAACGCGGCGTGATGCCCCGAAAGCCTTTTTTATTAAGTGCTTCCTCGCTCCTCCTCGGGGACTCCTCCTCTTCTCCCCGCGCCCCTCCACCCTTTCAAATAAAATATAAAGGTAAAGTATTTGGTTTGTATTCGCTTTATTTTTTACCTTTTTCCTTCTTGCTACCCCAAATTTCCCTGTCCCTTTCCCTTGTTCAATTGGGGCCCTTTCCCCCCTCTTCTCGGTGTTTTGCTTCCGCTTTGTTTGGCCGAAGAAAGGGGTTTTGGGGGGCCCTAAATCGTCCCAAAAATTTTATATCAATTTTTTTCACGTTTGGGTGGGAAATTTTTTTGGGGGTTGGTGGAACTGTAAAATTAAAGTTAAATAGTTTCCGGGGCAGTTCCCCTTTTTTTGAAGTCTCGTCTTCCCCCCAACTTTTTGTTTTTTTTTTCCTTCTGTTCTTCTTATTTCCGGGGCCCTTCTTCTCCTCCTTGTCTAAGTGCATTTTTTTTTATTTCTTGTCGCTTTTTCGTTTACCCTTTTTCCCCCCTTTCCCCATTTCCCTTTTTCTTTTTTTGGTTTTTTGCTTCTTTGTTTTATTTTTTTTTTTTCTGTTTTGTCATCTTATTCCCCCTCTATTTATCCCTTTTTACTTATTCCCAACTCTTAAATTTATATTTTTTTTTGTCCCCTTTTTCCTCCTCCTCTTACTCCCCCTTAAAAAAAGGGGGGACCTTCTACTTTCCTATCCTTTCTCTCCCTTTTACTAATTTGTGTAGGGGTAGTTAAATCAAAAAGCCATGTAAGGGGCCCAATGATCTGTTGCTTTTTTGGGTTTTTCCTTTTTTATTCTTTTGCTCCCCTCAAAACCCCTCAGTGGATACATCCAGGGTTTTCAAAGACTCAACACAACACTACAAACACAAGAACACAAAAAGGCGAGGGCCCTGATTCAGTGGGAGGTGATAAAAATATGGAGAACGTTTTATCCCCCTCCTCATTTTTTTTTCTTCTTTCTCCTCCCCCCCACACTTCCCGCGCCCCGACCTTTCGGAGGGCGACATAATCTCTTCCTTTCCCCTTTCCCCTTTCCCCCCTCCCGGGGAACCATGGCATCCCCTTCCCATTTGTTTTTTTTATTTTTAAACCCCGGGGGGGAAAGAAGAGATTGCCCTTGCCCCTTAAAAGGGGGAATGGGAAAAGATTTTAAAAAACTCTGACGTATGATGAAAAATAAAAATTTTACAAAAAACATCCATCCAAAAAAATTAAACCAAAGTGTGTGTGTGTGTGTGGGGTGTGTGGGTGTTTTGGTTTTCCCTCAGGGGGCCGCCCCAGTGGCGGGAAAACCCCTCATATGGCCCCAGTTGTGGGAAACCCGGGTCCGAGCAGGGAAGGGTTTTAAGCCCATTTTTGAGGGTGATCCCATCAAATTTTTTCTTTTTTTTTTTTAGCAGCCCCATTTGCCCGGGGAATTGTGAAAAAAAAGTGGGTTTGCGAGAAATTTTGGAAACCTTGGGTGTTTGGGTGATGGGGGAATGGGTGAATGAATGGGTGGGGGTTTTTAAAGGGTAATGGGGGTGGGGGATGGGTGAGTGAATGGGTGGGGGTGATGGGTGATGGGTGAGGGAATAGATGGGGGGTGATGGGTAATGGGTGAGTGAATGGGTGTGTGGTGATGGATAATGGGTGAGTGAATGGGTGGGGGGGGGGTAATGGGTGAGTGAATGGATGGGGGGTGATGGGTAATGGGTGAGTGAATGGGTTGGGGGTGATGTGAATAGGTTGGCGTTAATACAATCATTTCTACATCCATGATTTCAGGAAAGCTAGAAGGGGCTATCTGGAGAGTCTGTGTTTGGTGGGCCGAAGTCCCACCAAACACAGGTGGTGGGCCGAAGGCCCACCAATAGCCCTCCGCAGGAGCTAGCCAAAAAGTCCGCCCGGAGGGCGGCTTTGCGTCTAGTATCATATAAAACAAACTATTATAGATACATTTAACGAATTAACTGTATTATTTTTAGTTTAATTTTTATTTTTTGTTTTATATTCTTTTTTTTTACACAATATACTCCGAATGTGCTTGCAGTTTTTTTTCTGTATATTTGTTTCATGTGATAACGCTCAGTGAGCCTGTATTGTGCAGGGCCAGCAGGCGAGGCAACGGCTGCTCGGGATTAAATATAGGTATGAATTTACCTTTCTCTTTTAATTTTGCGTATGTGTGTTTACATGTATGTGTGCATACTAGTAAGTACTTTATTACGACTATCATTCACCTATTTGATTTGTTTCCATGTACCACCGTGTCTACGTATGCTTTTCTATTCTTTGGATTTTGATAGCTTGCATGTTCGTATTTTTTTCGCTGGTTTGTGTTTCAAGTCTTTCATTTCTACCTAGACAGTCTTTTAGTACTCCCATTACTACCTAGACAGTGTATTAGTACCCCCATTACTGCCTAGACAGTGTTTTAGTACCCCCATTACTACCTAGACAGTGTTGTAGTACCCCCATTACTACCTACACAGTGTTGTAGTACCCCCATTACTACCTACACAGTGTTGTAGTACCCCCATTATTAGTTCATGAGCTAGAGTAAATTTTAGTACCAAATGGAGGGACTAAAATACCATAGTGATTTCCAGGTAGTTCAGATCTTTAGCGATATGGAATCATATGATGGACATACCAGATGTACAGTTAAATACGTTTTTAGACACCATATTCCATAAACTCTCTCGATTTCCCGTGGATTTTGAGCAATCAGTTAACCTGAGACCAGAGCTAATTCATGTATTTGGGACATACGAGTTTTTGTACAATTTAATACGTTTAGACCACGATATTCAAACCTCGATTTTCCGTGAT
>JACEEZ010012428.1:10000-12138 GCA_016584305.1 Chionoecetes opilio | reverse complement strand
GGGTGGCTTGGGGGACCCAACCCACACAAAATTTTTTTACCCCCCAGGGGAAAAAATGGGGTTCACCTTACGCGGAGAGGGGGGTTTTCAGATCTTGTCTGAATCCTTTGCCCCGTGAAATATGTGCCTTGCAGTTTTTTTAAGATAGGCAGCCGAGGAAGGGAAACGGTCAGAGGAAGTGAGACCAATGTCATTAAAAATATTTTTAGAGGACAGGAACTAGAGGGAGTTATAAGAGGAGAGAGAGGAAGGGCTTAGATACAGCTAGTGGGAAAATTGACAAGATAAAGAAGAGTAGGTTAAAGGTTTAGTATCAAACTGTACGAGTATTTTATACAAGATAGATTTACTGAGAGGCTACTCTCACTGAACTTTACTGACTAGTGTAGAAGATTTTTATATAATAGCAATAACAAAAACAGGGTTAGATATGTCAGGTAAAGTATTGAATCCAGAATTTTGAGATAGAGAGGTACAAGTCATTTCACAAGGACAGGTTGGGCAGGAGAGGTGTAGAGTTGCACTTTATGCTAGGGATACACCCGCAGTGTTTTTTTAACCATGTTATATAAAACAGATAATAGTGTAGAGTTTATATGGATGGAAGTTAGGGCTGGAACTAAATTTTTTTTTCTTCTTATTTTTTTACATTACAGGACTGGCCAAGGGCACAAAAAAAGAGTTAACAAAAAGCCCGCTTAGTTTTCAGTCCCTATAAATATGACAGTGAGAGAAAAAAAGAAATGGGGTGGGCCAATTTAGTTCGGGGGGTTTTGTCTTGCACTCCTCTCTTGAAAAGATTTAGTCGTAGGAAGGTGAAAAAATAGAAACGGGAAAGAGAGTTCCAGAGTTACCAGTGAAAGGATGAAAGAGTAAAGATACTGATTAACTCTTGCATAAGGAAAATGGCCAGAATAGAGATGAGAAGAATGAGTAGAACGTCTTGTGCAGCGAGGCCGCGGGAGGGGGGGAGGCATGCAGGTAGCAAGTTCAGAGAGCAGTGACCCATAAAAATAACGGTAGAAGAAAGCAAGAGAAACAACCTTGCGGTGGTGATTTTAAAAATTGAAGACAGTCAGTCCCGAGGAGGAAATAGTCTTGAACTATTTACTAGACAAAATAGTAGAAATATTTTAAACAAGATAGATTTACTGAGAGGAATAACTAGTGTAGAAAAATTTTTTTATAATAGCAATACAGAAACATGGTTAGATATGTCAGGCAAAGTATTGAATCCAGAAGTTGAGATAGAGGTATGCAAGTTATTTTCACAAGGACAGGTTGGGCAGGAGGGGTGAAGGAGTTGCACTTTATGCTAGGGATCATTGCAGTGTTTTATTAACCATGTTATATAAACAGATGATAGTCTATATGGGTGGAAATTAGGGGGGGAACTGATAAAATAGTTTTGGGTATATGGTACAGGCCTCCAAAATTATGTAAAGAGAATTCCGTTCCTATATGGCAAGAAATTAAGCAGGGCTTGTAGGTATGCGTTATCAAATTTTAAGTGGTAGGAGACTTTAATCTTAGGACATTGACTGTGATTTAATTGTAGGAGATAAAGACGCAGAGGAATTGTTAAAACTAGTTCGGATATTTTTATAAAGCAAGTAATCAAGGAGCATACTAGGGATACAATATGTAATTTATTACTAAAAAAAAGGGAAGATTTAGTTACGGTAGTAGAAGTTGGAGGTCAATTAGGTAATATCGATCATTGTGAAATTAGGGTTTTGTTTAGAATGGGGGGAAGGTCTAGAAGTGTTAATATGCTCGGGGTACCTGATTTCAGACCGGCTTATTAGGGGTATTAAGAATATACCTGGAAGGGATCAACTGGGGTCGGATGGAGGGGGAGGTGAGGTCTGGTGTCAGAGCAGAGGGTGGAGTAAGTGAGGTGATGCCGATGAGGCTTATACATTTTTTTTAAAATTTGAATTGCAAGTCAGAAAAGGAATACTCCTTATTGGGGGATAAGACCAAGGAAAAACGATCCCAAATGGATGAGTGCGACTTTAAAACACAACATAGGGCTAAAAATGAACATGTACAAGAGGGTTAAGGCAGGAGAGGTGGGGCAGAGATCATTTATAATGTGATGGCTAGGAGAGTTAAAAAAGTTAACACGAACAGCA
>JACEEZ010012428.1:0-5000 GCA_016584305.1 Chionoecetes opilio | reverse complement strand
TAAACCCCCTAACTCCTTGCTGCACTTAGACAAATACACTAGTCTCGTATAAGAGGTCACCGCGACACAGTAAGGCGTGTGCCACACCCGGGGGATATATAGAATCTGATCTTTGTCTCCTCTGTGTTCAGGGAGAGGCCAGGCGTGGGTGGGTACAGGTCAAAGGTTATCTCAGTGCTGACATTTAATCATCTAATGTGTGAAGTGAGGGGTGATGGTTCCGCACTCTTCTTCCTTCTCCTCGCCTTCCTCTCTCCCTCACTTTCTCTCACTATCACACCTTCTCTCACTCCCCCCACTTTCTCTCTCTCTCCTCTCCTCCTTCTCCCTATTCCCCTTCGTCGGGGACGGGAGGGACCCCCGCTGTGATCAGCAAATCTGCAGGTGGCTGCTGGCACCCATTGCCGGCTTGATAAGGAAAAGTTGTGTAAGCACAACATTATTGCCTCTTTCTCTCTCTATCTACAACCATCATCAGTACTCTCTGCCTCTTCCTTCATTTCTCTTTCTCCTTCTCTTTCCCCATTTATCCTTCTTTCCCTTCTATTCTCATTCTTTCCACGTCCCCAGCCCTCACAATAATAGTAATGATTCTTATTCTTATGATATTATTACAATCTTTTAGTATGGTTTGGGAGTAAGAGTATACGTAATAGTCCCTTTATCATCACTATTATCATCATTGTTCTTGATATTATTATTGTTAATAATAATATTATACTAATAATAATATTATTATTATAATTATTATTATTATATTATTATTATTATTATTAATTTTTATTATTATTATTACTATTATTATTATTATTATTACTATTATTATCATAACTATCATTATTATTATCATCATAATTTTCCTTATTACCTTTTATTATTATCAAAATCATTATCACTCTCTACCAACTTTCCATTTTCTTGGAAAACACTCATGTCTTGGGCGACTTCAATGCTACTACTGGCACTGTGAGAGATGGCTAAAGAGTTGTGTGTTGGTCCCCATGGCCCCGGGACCAAAACACCAACAGTTCTCTGCTTCTTGAACTTTGCAAGGGCCAGAAGGTTGAGAATTGCAGGTTCTTGGTATCAGAGACCAGAGCTGCACCGCTGGACATGGTATAGTAATGCCGGAGGGGGAGCTAAGGAGATCGACCACATCCTCGTTAGTACTCGTTGGGGATCCTCCAGAACTGCAGGGGTTTAAACCGAGTGCTGAGTTCTTTGGAACAGATCACAGAAATTGTTGTTTCTACACTTCATGTCAAGTCCAGAAGAATCTCAAGAGGTAACCATACTGGGGTTTCTCTTGAGAAACTGAAGGACTTGACATGTGCTCATGAGTATGCGGTGGCAGTCTCAAATCCCGGGTTTTATGTGCTCGGTGCTCTCGGGGATCCCGTAGAACTGTGGGATACCTTCAAACGTGAAACCTTTCAGGCTGCCAAGGAGGTATTGGAGCGCCCGAGGTCAAGGCGTGGTTTTGTCTCGACGGAGACGCTGGAGAAAATCGAGGAGAGTCGCGCTGCCAGGCTGGCTAGGAACCGGGACCAGCACAGGGCTCTGTCACGCCGACTAGAACCCTCCTGAGGAGAGACAAGGAGAGGTATGTCAGGAGTCTCGCTGAGGATGTCGAGGGTCATTTGAACGCTAATGACCTCCGACCCGCCTACCGAGCCCCGAAGAAGCTCCGTTCCAAGTCTCTTCTCGGGCGAGTGCTATTCGAACAGCAGATGGGCCCTCGTGTCGGACATGGATGGGCGGATGGCTTGTTGGGCTGAGTACTTTGGGCAGTTGTTCCCCGGTGGACCCTCCACTGAGCAGCTTTACACCACTGGGTTACAGGCAGTGGATGCCCGATCCTCCCATTGCCGAAACCGCACCCCCTCTTGACGAAGTCAGGGGGCTGTAGCAAAGTTGAAGGGTGGAAAGGCAGCTGGTGTTTGTAAAATCAGTGCGGAGCTCCTCAAAGCTGGGGGGTGAGGCCATGATCCGCGGGGTTTCATGCTGTCCTGACTGCCGTGTGGCAATCAGGTACCATTCCCCCCTGACTGGAAAAGGGGTGGTCGCCCCTATCTGGAAAGGAAAGGGGACCGTCAGGACTGCAACAAATTTCCGCGGTATTAAAATTGCTCAGCGTACCAGGCAAAGGTGCTTGCCCATCTATTGCTGACACGAATTCGCAGTCATTTTGGTGAAGCATCAGAGACCTCAGCAGTCTGAGTTCACGCTTGGTAAGTCAACAACGGACCGTATCCTAGCGCTTCGTGTCCTGGTGGAACGCCGACGTGAGCTTCGACAGGGATGCTTGCAGCCTATGTTGATCTCAAGAAGGCGTTTGCTCAGTGCATCGTGAGTCACTCTGATATCTTCTGCGACTTCGAGGGATTCCTGCAAGGGCTATTGGTTTGATACTGGTCTGTATTCTGGACTGAGAGTGCTGTGAAGTGTGGGGCAGGTGTATCCAGCTTCTTTCCTGTGAATACAGGAGTGAGGCAAGGGTGCGTCCCCTTTTTGCCCCATCACATTTCAACGCGTGTATGGACTGGGTATTGGACAGGTGTAGATCAAAGTGATTGTGAGCACCGTCGCAACACCAAGATCACTGATCTTGTTTTTGCCGATGATGCGTAATCTTTGCTGAGTCGCTGGAGGTCCTGGTGATGGCTCTCGAGGGGGCTGGGACGAGGAGGCAAAGCCTTTGGGAAATTGAGGTCTCCTGGCTCAAGACCAAGGTCCAGGTGTTTGGAGACTTACTAGATGAAGCAGTACAGTCGTTTCATGCGTGTGGCGAGGACATTGAGATCTTGGAAAGTTTTACATACCTTTGGGAGCGCAGTCCATAATGACGGCGGGTCACGTCAAGAAGCCTTTCGGCGGATTGGCATAGCCCACGGGGTTATGGACTCGCTCAGCGGGAGTATTTGGTGTTGTCGGTACCTGTGCAGGAGGACAAAGATCCGGATCTTCAAGTCGCTTGTGATCCTGTCTTACTCTATGGTTGTGAGACATGGGGCACTAAATAGTGACTTGAAGAGACGAATCGATGCCTTTTGGGAATAAGTTTCTTCGCAGAATCATGGGGTATCGCTGGGATGATTACGTGTCAAATCAGCGATTGCACCGTGAGACTGAATCGAGGCTATTACCTGCATAATCCGTCAGCGCCAACTTCGGCTATATGGGCATGTGGCCCTACCCTGAAAAACCCATCCTTTTCCCCTCGGGTTGTATCTGTAAGAGACAATCCGGCGTGGAGGAGGCCAAGGGGCGCCCACAAGGCTCGTGGCTGGGGCAAGTTGATGTTTTCCCTTTTCGAGAGTTGCTTGGTAGGGAAAGGGGCCTGCATGGAAATCGCGCGTGGTGACTCCCGGAGTGGCGTCGTAGGGTGGGCGAGGCGACGCGCCCCCCGGCGTTTTGGCCCCAATGATTGATGATTTATACCAACTTTGAACACTTAAAAGTTTTTTCTTTCTTTCTCTCATTCAACACCGTATAATGTCATAGCTGCATCTTTTCCCCACAGATAATTATAATCTGTGAAAACATTATATATGGGAGAGAGAGGGGAGAGAGAGAGAGAGAGAGAGAGAGGGGAGTGAAGGAGAGAGAGAGAAACAGAACAGCTCCCTGGAGACGAGGACAGAGGGCAAAACACACCCCACACACACACACACACACACACACACACACACACACACACACACACACACACACACACACACACGAACTCACACATCCACACACACTCATACACGCACCCCACACGCGCACGCACGCACGCAACACACACACACACACACACACACAAAACACACACACAACACACACACACAGACAAAACAATCAAACAATCATTGGGGGCATACGCCGGGGGGCGCGTCGCCTCGCCCACCCTACGACGCCACTCCGGGGGGCCCCCACGCGCGAGTTCCCATGCAGCTCCTTTCCCATACCAAGCAGCTCTCGACAAGAAACATCAAATTGCCCCACCACGAGCCTTGTGGGCGCCCCCTTGGCCTCCACCACGCCGGATTGTCTTACAGATACAACCCGATGGGAAGGATCGGTTTTCAGGGTTTGCGTGCCACATGCCCATAAGCCGAAGTTGGCGCTGACGGACTATGCAGGTAATAGGCCTCGATTCAGTCTCACGGTGCAATCGCTGATTTGACACGTAATCATCCAGCGATACCCCATGATTCTGCGAAGACACTTATTACCAAAGGCATTGATTCGTCTCTTCAAGAAACTATTTAGTGTCCACGTCTCACACAAATGAGTAAGACAGGGATCACAAGCGACTTGAAGATCCGGATCTTTTTCCTCCTGCACAGGTACCGACAACGCCAAATACTCCCGCTGAGCGAGTCCATAAACCGTGGGCTATGCCAATCCGTCGTAAGACTTCTTGACGTGACCCCCCGTCATTATGGACTGCGCTACCAAGGTATGTAAAACTTTTCCCAAAATCTCAATGTCCTCGCCACACGCATGAACAGACTGTACTGCTTCATCTAGTAAGTCCCAAATACCTGGACCTTGGTCTTGAGCCAGGAGACCTCAAGTCCCAAAGGCTTTGTCTCCTCGTGCAGCTCCTCGAGAGCCATCACCAGGACCTCCAGCGACTCAGCAAAGATTACTGCATCATCGGCAAAAAAAAAGATCAGTGATCTTGGTGTTGCCGAGGATGCTCCACAATCACTTTGATCTACAACCTTGTCCAATACCCCGTCCATACAAGCGTTGAAAGTGATGGGGCAAGGACGCACCCCTGCCTCACTCCTGTATTCACAGAAAGAAGCTGGGTACACCGCCCCACTTCACAGCACTCTCAGTCCCAGAATACAGACCAGTTATCAAACCAATAGTCCTTGCACACAGACATAACATTTTAATGTGTGTGTGTGGTTTTTTTTTTCTTCTTCTGAAGCATTTATAGTTTTAAAGTGATACGATATTAAAACAATAAAGAAAATAACAGCACAACATAATATAATGAA
>JACEEZ010012424.1:0-13500 GCA_016584305.1 Chionoecetes opilio | reverse complement strand
CCACCTGTATTTTCGTGGGGGAAAGGGGGCCAGGTATGGGCAAAGGGAGTTTTGTAGGGTTTCTTCGTTATTTACCGGGTATTGGTGTCGTTCCAGGGCCTGGGGTCTTTTATGTGTTGTTGGGTGACGCTATTACCGTACTTTAATTGGTTATTTTACTTTACATTTTTTTCTCTCTCCATTTTACTCTATTTTTCTTTCCTTCTCCCCTTCTCTTCTTTCTCCTTTCTCACCCCCCAAATCCTCTCCTTTTTCTCATCTTTTCTCTCTTCATTTTCTCTCTCATCTTTTCTCTTCTCTCTCTGTTCTCTTCTTCTCTCTCCCTCTCATTATTTCTCTCTACATCCTCTCTTCCCCTTTTCCTCTCTCCTCTCTTTTTTCTCTCTTCTCTCCCGCTCTCTCCCTCTCTCTCTCTCTCTCTCCCCTCCTTCTCTCTCTCTCCTCTCTCTCTCCCCTCTCTCCTCTCTCTTCTCTCTCTCTCTCTCTTCCTTCTTTTCTCTCTCTCTCTCTCTCGTTCTCTCGTTCTCAGACACCGATACACACATTTCTTTAGTCTCGTCTATTTGTCGTCCGTTTTAAAGGGCAGTAGCATAGTGTAAGAGCCTATTGTGAGCGGTAGTAAACATCCTCTTATGGAAGGTACAGTAAAATGGCAAATGTTGGTGGGGGTTTTTCTTGGCGGTCCTTTCCTTCAGCCACCCTGAACCTTACTTCCGCCCCTTTTTGGAGGCCACGCTAATTGACTTTCCTGCCGTCTCCCAGGTGATACGAACTTTTAATAACTAATGATTATTATTATTGTTATTATATTTATTTTCCGCATTAAATGAATTGATATCTTTAATCTTTCCCGTAAAGACAATTTCGTACAGTAAGAGAGAGAGAGTGAAAAGAGAGCAAAAAGAACAAGTAAATAAGGAAACTACAAGAGGCCGCGAGACCTACACGAGGTAGTTCCTGAAAGAGAGAGAGAGAACGAACTATAAGAGTATTCGTCAAGGGAATTGGAAAGGAACAGATGCCCTTTTCATTTGGATTAAAACAAGCTCCCTTAGTTCCTCTAACTTGATATCACGGCGTCTCTTTTTTTCCTTCGCTACTGACGAAAAAGTAAAAACATTGTGTCGGCTTGGAGTAGGCCTCGATGTACCCCGTGGAACTTGCCGGACACTGGCGATCAGTGTTTAGGAATTCTCCTCGCGGCTTACGTTCTTTTCGAGTTCTCTGCACACATAGCGGTTGCTTCGCTTTTTTTGAAGTCTTGCACTTTTCCCTGAAGTTTCTATAGGATCATCGAACTCCATTGGGTTAGAACGCTAGGCAGGAGAGGGAGTTATATATGGAATACGTAACACGGTTTATATCTCACATTTCAGACCCACATTTTATAGTCGTATTATTTTCCTCGTATATCAAAAGCGGTCATTCAATATAGTTTTCGAAGTTTCTAGATAAATTAATTGCATTAACGTTGGTCATTTTCAGGCCGGATTAAGGCTCTCAATGCCTCACATTCTTAAGACACGAATAGGTTCTCGTCTTGTCTTATTTCTGGTCAGCCAAATCTATATGAATTTTTTTTTTAGTAAATTATAACATTTGTATATATTCAAAAATAGTTTCATCAGGTTCGTCATTATATACTACAGCATGGCGTTTTCTGTCCCTACAGGTCCATGGGAAGCGAGTGCCCCTCGAGGTGGCCCTCCTGTACGAGTGGCCCACATCCCTCAGGTGGTCCGCCTCCTGAACTGGCTGGAGAAGGACGACTCTTTTCTCCTTATTCTGGAGCGGCCGGAACCCTGCAAGGCCCTCTATGAGTACGTCACGGAACGAGGACCCCTGCCGGAGGATGAGGCTCGGAATCTGATGCTGCAGGGGGAGAGAGAGAAAAGAGAGAGATGGATGGGAGGGGATATATAAGATAAGTTTACTTTGATCCTATCTAAAACACTTTTGCAAGTACCAACTACAAAGGTTATTGACTATACAAAGCGCCACCACGCCAGGACGAACTTGGTGGACTCAAACCCGCTGACCGAATGCAGGGACTCTGCACGCAAGTCCACGACTCTACCAACCAAAACCACCCTGACGGGTTGAGATGGGAGGGGAGGGGGGCATAAAATTAGAACGCAGTTAAAGCCAGCAGTATTTTTATTCTGTAAAGGACTTTGCCTTGGTGTCCTTGGTTGCGTATTGGACCTGTGCAAGGTTAATGGTAAAGGCAGGCCGTCCTGGGATCCTCTTAGAGTTGTCCTGATCAAATAACATCTCAAATGTACGTGTTTTGATGCGTCATATCAATCGATTCAGCTAGAAAACCTAGATTTAGCATTACTTACCATTCCAAGTGTTCCATAAGTACTTTTTGTTTTAATGGTATGACGTCTAAGCTCAGTAGAACCATTACGCAAGTGTTGACGATTGGGCCCTCAACATATTTTAAAGGGAAAGTACACATATGTAGTGATGGAGAAGGATCCAAAAAAAACATACATTTAAGTATAGGGTTTTTATGTGGCTAAAATTATAAACATCTCATCTGAAAAGTGACTGTTTGGTTAAGTGTCGCCCACATACTACCTCGTGGGTCTGAGGTGAGGTCGTTTACCTTGAAGATGGGGTGTAACCTGCAAGCGTGTGTAGCCTTGGCACTCAGGTGATTACTAACTCACTGTGGCGGCGGCGGAGCTAAACTTATCGTGCTAGACAAGAAAAAAAAAAGGTTGTTTACCCATGTTTTTGTGATGGCGTCTGGTTTGGAGATATAAGAGGTCTGATCAGTAGTCATAGGTGGTTCGTGCCGACATAACTATCGAGTGTCTTCGTTACTTGTTCAAGATCACGGGAATGATACAACAATGGTTAAAATTTGTTTTTTGATTTTCGTGAATGATATCAGCATAAAGTCTTAAAGATGCTGATGAAATGATAACCATAATCAGATATTCTTTTTCCCAGAAGGTTCCATGGATAGAATAAGGTCTTATAGATTGTTGATTTCTGAAAGACTGAGACTTATCAAACAGAGCGACCATATCGAGTGTTGATATTAATGGAAATAGTAGTTACATTATAAACGATGCAGATCAACTCCACAATCAGTACAAACCACTTAAGAAATATGTTCTAAACTTTGCGATTGTCAATTATTCACCATGAGTAGTCTGTTTCTCTTTGCGTGCACACATATTCTTAGCTCTGAGGTAGCACGAGGCCCGCCGATGAGGCACCCCGCGGTATGGTAGATGGTGTGCCGTAGCTATACTGTAAAAACAATAAAAGCCTTGAGAAGTCTTGAGGTGTCTTATCAACATATAAAGTCCCTTTGCTGCCCTAGCTGTTCATAACCCGTGGCTTCATATATGAGGGGCTGGTTGATATTTCCTGTCATGATTATCTGTAGTTTTTCATGCCATTCAGCTTATAAGGAAAATTATCATAACTCAAGAGAAGGCAAATATCTCTTATTATTTTATCACCTAGAAATTTCCTTGCTTACGTCCTTCCCACAAAGCCCCCCTTCCCCCTTGTCCTCATTCCTCCTTACCTCCCCTTCTCTACCCCAAATTCCTCTACTTCCGCACTCCCTTCCCTCCGGAAATACCCACATACTAACCGGCCATTCCTTCCTCCTTTCTCCTCCTGCAGGTGGTGAATATCGTGATGGCCGGTTCATGCGGCGGGCGTGATCCCCCGCGACATCAAGGACGGAACCTCCTGGTCACCACAGACAGACACGGCCGAGTCACGCTGAAGCCATTGACTTGGGTTTTCCGGCGCATTTTCCTCAGGGACAAGATTTACACTAACTTTGAGGGTAAGGGGTTGTTATTATTATTATTATCATAATTATTTTTATTTTTTATTGGTTGTGGTGAAATGGTTTAGTGGTGGTAGTAATGACCTTTCCTCTCCTCCTTCGTATTCATATATTTGTTCTTTCCCTTCGTCATTCAATCATTAATTAATTCAAGGAGCCTGACCATATTTTAAATGAAGAGGATTCATGCGTTATCACCTGTAATGTTATGAACCCAAATGGAAAAGTGTTGTCCCTTCTCTTCTTAGTAGGGTAAATTGGGGGCGTTTCGCTTCACATTAGGTGAAGGAAGTATTTTGAGGTCTTATCCTAAGCATTTTGTGCCGTGAATCCGAAAATCGTAGTTTGGGTCACTCGTTAGCGGTAAGTTTTGCGCAATTTGCAATTTGGCAATTTGGCAATAAAATTGGCAATTACAAATTGCAGAATGAGAACCAGACGTCGTAGAGACCTCGTTTTGGACTCAAATGAAGCTTATTAAGAGTGCATAAAATGTTATTTAGTACTCCGTGGTTGTATCTGTTCGCATTACTGAAACTATAAGGGAAAAATTAGAGATAAGTGGAAAAAAATGGAAAAAATAAAAGGAATAATTTTGGCCTTAATTTCACATCAAAAGTCATGAAATGTTTTGGCTGTATCGTTCTCATAAAGGCACTACCGTCTGATTAATAGAAAATGGTAACTTTTCTCTGACTGTCCCCTCAGGTCGTATTTATGACATACGGTAATAAAATTTTCGCAAAAAATGTAAAATTTCTTTGGCTATAATTTTAGAAATTAGCTAAAAACCCGTAAATAAAATAAATTCATTTATTATATCGCACATTTTCATTTATATTATCGCACATTTATCGCACCTTCAGCAGCACCCCGTTTCCGGCCGCAAACTTTAAGGACCTGGTTGGATCCCTCCTGCAGAGATTTGCCCAAAACTGGGTGTTGGCTACGGGGAGTTGCACCTTGTCTTTGACAGGTACGACATGGCGCGCCCCTCAAAGACAAGACGGGGGAACAGCGAGCCCGAGGTGGAGGATACGATATCGACATCCAAGCAGCGACGAGGATAAAAGCTGGAATGACCATGGCTACATCTTGTCCACCAAAAGCAACAAGACTGCTATGACCTCCTCATTGCTCCCAAATCCAGAAACCATTCATGGGGATTACGCGTCGTCTGCGCTTTGGCGCGACAAAGCCGTGGCAACTTCGGGGACCGGACGGAGCCAAGTTCGCTTCAGAACAAGAGGAAGCGGCCCACTAAGATGATTTTATCATCTCTCCATGCTCGACAAAGATGTGGAGGCAACCGTAGTTTCTCCGGAAACTGACGTCCTCGTCCCCCCTCTCCGACACTTCCCCAAAATACCTCCCAACACGTGCCTCCAGCTTGGCAAGACGACTTTCAACGTTCAGCTCATCCACGATGAACTGGGCTCTCACGCGGATGTGATCACGTCCTTCCATGCTCTGACTGGTTTCGACACCACTTGGCCCCCCTTCAGGAAAGGCAAGTTGCAAGCTTGGCCTGTGTTCAGGCGGCCGACCAGGCAACCCTCACGCTTTGGGTACACTCCGAAGCCCTGGTCCGCTGAGCAAAAAGAGCCTGGACGTGCTGTGCCGATTCGTGAGCAGAATTTACGGATATACCTGCTCCCCTCCGCAGGCGAGGTGGACGGCACTTCAGAAGAAGAAGGTTGGAGCAGCACTGGCCCCTCCGACAGTCAACGCCACCACCCAGCACATTATGCGAGCCCAGCTACAGGCCGTCGTCTGGGAGGGGGCTGTGAAGAAGGAGTTGGTGACCCTCGACCCGACCAAGTACGGCTACGACCAAACCTGGCGCCTATCCCTTCCACCCTGCCTCCCGCCCCGCAAAGTATCATGGATGGGAGCCCGTGCGGATGCAAGGACGAACTGCTCGACCAATCGCTGCCGCTGTCAACGCCTGCAGACTCCTTGTTCGGAGCTTTGCGATTGCTCCCCCGAGATGTGCATCAGCGACGAGGAAGATGGGCATGAGGACGTCGATGGCGTAGACGACTAGATATTCGATTTTTTCAACTTTTGAAACGCTCGCTATCGCAAGTAAGGATTTTTTTGTGTTCTAATTGTTATTTCCAAAAAATACGCGGAGGAGACTCGGTTTCGTTGTTTGAAATTTTGTGTTCTGGATTAATACTCGGGTCACTTCGGGCGGAAAAAAGGCTTTCGCTTCACCTTAGGTGAAGGAAGTATTTTGAGGGTCTTATCCTAAGCATTTTTCAGTTGAAATACCCTGTTCTACGCAATAATTGTACCCACCCTTGCACAAATTCGTTAATTAAATGTGTCCTAAGAACAATTGTTTGTTATTTTACTTTTTTTACTAATTAAAATTTTGTTTTTAATTATTAAGAACTCAGGCTTTAAGGCCAAAATTATTCCTTTTATATTTTTCCCAATTTTTTTCCACTTATCTCTAATTTCCATTATAGATCAGTAATCCGAACAGATACAACCACGGAGTACTCAATAACATTTTATGCACTCTTAATAAGCTTCAATTTGAGTCTAAAACGAGGTCTCTACGACGTCTGGTTCTCATTCTGCAATTTGTAATTGCCAATTTTATTGCCAAATTGCCAAATTGCAAATTGCGCGATAACTTACCGCTAACGAGTGACCCAACTACGATTTTCGGATTCAGCGGCACAAAATGCTTAGGATAAGACCCTCAAAATACTTCCTTCACCTAAGGTGAAGCAAAAGCCTTTTTTCCGCCCTAAGTGACCCGACTATCTGCGTATACTTGTCCTCTTACTTACCCTTTCTCTTGTTACATGTCCCTCCTTCTCCTTTTGTTACCTGTCCTATTGCGTACCTGGTCTCGTCTCATTTGCCTGTCTTCTTCCGTGTGTTAACCCTTACCCTTCGTAACAGACAATATTTAGATAGAGTTTTGTTTTCTTGTTTATTTTCTCTTCTGTATACGTGGAGGTTAAAAGTTTATTCATTGTTCTTTAAGGGGAGATCTTAAGCAACATCATATTGCAGCGACAATGCGTCCCTCCCTCCCCCTCTCGCTTGTCTCCCTCGCATTGCTGTTGAGCCATACATTGTGTGCTAATTTTAAACGTCGTTGTCGCTGTACTTGGAGTCTTTCTTTTATGTCCCGTCCTTTCGTAAGCACCTTAACTCACGCCTGTCGTCTTCCAAGGTTATATTCAGTTGTTTTCTTGGTTTTATGTTCATTTTGAATTCTCGCGCGAGTGTGTATATTCACTTACGGTCATGTCCACGCGAGCTTGACTTGCGATCGCCAGTTTACCCTCCGGGAAAGAGCTTGGAGCTCGTAGTGACCGGTCTTGAGTATATGCTAGGACCTCACACACCACATCTCCTTGCTCAAGTGGGACTGCTAAAGTTTCCAAGGGAAAGATCTCGATCCATGTGCCGGGGCTCGAACCTGCGCTCATTAAGTGACACACTCCCACTCTACCGCACAGGCAGTATGAGTGTGTGTGTCTCATGTGTGCACTTGCTGATCTATTTATTGCTGAATTACCTGCTGATGGTTTGCGCAGGTGCATATCGCCCATTAATGAAATGTGTCGAGGCTGCAACTCTGCCATTGCGACCTGCACAAGTGTCAGTTACCTTCGTTGCTCCAACCTCCCCTACCCCCCTTCCCCCCGTCAACGGCAACGTCAACGACAGTTCGTTGATAAGGATATTTTCTTTTGTACTATTTTTTTCTTCAGAGTATACACATGTCGATTATGAGTAAGGTAAGAGGGAGGTGGAGGGAGGGAGGGGCGTCGCAGGCATTGTCCACCTTGAGAGTGGAAGCAAAATAGTGTCCTATTGTTTGCATGTTATCTTCATCCCCTGCCGCCGCCTCTTTCTGCCCTCTTGTCCATCACCTCCACGATCATTATCACCTATTTCTCTTTTTCCCAGCGATGATATATGAACATATAATTAGCGTAAAGGGAGAGAGAAATCTAATTGTCCCTATAAGCAAAGTAGGTGATATGTAGCTTTCTGTTTTTCAAATTCATCTTGCACGAAGAAAAAGTCACAATATTTCATATCATGGTTCCTGACGGCACGGCACTTTTGTACACACACACAGTCCCTCTATTTGCTCGTCATCTTCTCCGGTCGTCCTATCACAGTTTTATGTTTGTGTGTTTGTATCGATTCCTTCTTGTTGTTGATATAAATGATCGTCATATAATTCTGAACTGGTACTGTTGTATTGATTTTAAGAGAGAGAGATAGTTTTTTGTCTGTATTCCTAGGTTATGGGAACACCCTTAAAAAAAATATTGTATCCTCCTCGTCCTACTCGTCACTATGATATTCATCAGGCATCAGCAATTATTTGTGTTATTCATGTTCTTGTGTGTGTGTGTTACGCTGTGATATTATTAAGTCCATAATAACATGTAGGTATCAAATGAAAGTGCCGCGAGGTTGTGCGTCTCTGAATACAGTCGAATGAGAGGCTGAGTCTGGTTGCACATCATCTGCTACTTTCACTCGATTGTCTCCTAGTCATGTAGATGCAAGTGTCTGCAATGGAGTTGTCGCGGCAAAAACCAGATTTTTCTTGGAATTCTCCTACAGCACGGTATAAAACATTGTTCAGTGGATTGCACAAACACTACATTCACTTCCATTCCACGTATCAAACTGTGGCGTGCAACACTTAGACTAAGTAATTATGTAAACGGTGGTTAAGTTGCAAAGCTGTTACCACTCCCCGTTGGTCACCACTTCGAATCGCCAGAATAAGGGCTGTTGTGTTTATAGTGTTACTGCCAAGTGACTAACCACAATGAGATTATACTTTGAGCCACGTGTACACGGCAATAAGCATGAGTATCTCGGTCAATTTGTGCATCTCTGCCAGTTATGTATGTTTCACTTCGCATGATCTAGCGGTTTAGGTGCTCGCCTTATGTTACAAGATCCATTTTACTCCCTCGCATGAGTCAAAAGAAATAAGACCGCGGTGACGACGGAATTGCCACTATACTGATGAGCCACCCAGATTGTCTTCAGTCATAAGGTCATTCTCTGAAATCCGACACCTGTACCCAATGTTGAACTAACTACGGACCATTTTTTCACCCAAAAAAAATGAGGATCGCTGCCCTTGGTACTGCTGTGATGAGGCAAGCAGGCGGTGTATATGTGTTTTGGTGTTAGGCAGAGGGAAGGGTGTACGGTGAGTCATGTTGCTTTCTTTCTTCCCTCAGGTACCAAGGTGTACTCCCCGCCGAGTGGATCGTGAACAACCAGTACCAGAGCGTCCCGGCCACCGTGTGGTCTCTGGGCATTCTGCTGTATGACCTGGTGTTCGGAGACATTCCTTTCGAGTATGAGGGACCAGATCGTCACGGCAAAGATAGTTATCCGCAATGACGTGACCCCGGAGTGCGAAAGCCTCATTCGGTGGTGCCTTCAGGTGGTGCCCGAGGACAGGCCCACCCTGGAGCAGATACTGCAGCCACCCGTGGCTGCGGTGCAAGGACTCCCTGATCCGCTCCATCTCCACCCGCAGCGCCCCCCGCCTCGGTGCCCTCCCTTGTGCCCCACACTTCATTCACCTCGCCGGTAGGCTCTTTAGGGTTAGTGGGATCCTCTCATAGCTCCGGCATCCCTCCCACCCACTCCTCGGACGCAAGATAGGCTGGAATTCGGCTCTGCGTCCTCTCACATCCACTATCCATCTACATTGTGACGCCAAAGGCGGGTAACCGCCAGCTAGTGTACGTCCGTGCCTACGCCACCGCTGACTCTACTGTCTGCACTAATACCCTTGTGTGCTGGTGTAGTGGGCGCCCAGATGGTGGGCGTCCGTGACCAAGCGAGGCAGGGTGGCGAGGGATGCGCGGGTCAGTATACAGCAACAGTGCCCAGCTACCAAAGTCCAATCGTCGTTATCTTAGTGAGCGATCCTCTTCATAGCTGCATCACACATCACAACCTCTCACCTCCTAGTATTGCCTTGCATTCATTCTCTTTATTTCACCTTATCGTTTACGCCACATAGAATTACGTTGTACTCTCATTGTCGCCGTTTCAGGTAACTGCATTGAGTACATTCTTATTTAAGCATGTTCATACTATGTTCCATTGTGGTGCGTGTGAGCGCTGCCATTACATCTCTCGACCCTCAGCCCATTACTCGGGGTCCCGTTGTAGAACAGGTGACGCGGCCCGCCAAGACAGGCATGTCGCTCACTCACCGGCGTGGTGGTGATCCTTCGACACGTACTTTATTTTCCCTCAATTCGTTGTATCAGACTTTATAGCGAGTTCCGCCGCCGTCTCTTATTTCCCAAATGGATATTGAAACCGGAATGTAAATTTAACGATCTTTTGATTCTCTAGAATTCTTCACCTTCTTACGGAAAGGTTTTATGGAGAATTACGAGGACGTTTTCAACTTCTTGAAAATTCTTTACCTTTTTTTACCTTGCTGGAGGGAACACAAAATTGACATGAGAGAGATAAAATAGTATGTGTGTGTGTGTGTGTGTGTGTGTGTGTGCGTGCGTGCGTGTGTGTGAGAAAGATGGTTTCCAAAGCCCAACGTTCTGGGCTGGTGGGAAAGAACCGTCAATCATCTCGGCGAAGGATATAGTCTGGTTTGAACATTATCATTTTTTTTTTTATGTCAGTAAGATACTTGGAAGCAACTCTGTTCACCAAAATCCATATCAAAGTTCCTATTTTTACTGTATATCGTGAAATGTCTGAAATGATCCTTGAGGGGAGATGCCCGGGGATCGCGCAAGACTCGTCATATCAGTATCATATCAATATTTATTGTATTTATGTGAGTGTGATTATTGCCCTTTAACTTATGTCTCCATATAAAGTGATTTTCAACGTTAAAGCGACGGTGTAATGTGTTGTGTGTGTGTGTGGGTGAGAGAGAAAGAGAGATAGGAAGAGAGAAAAAGACAGAACACGAGTCGTTTGTCCTCACTACTACGGACCCACCACCATCACTGTCACTCCGGGTTGAGCCGCCACAGTATTACGGGTCAGTGGGTAGCGGGCGTGGTAGCTGCCGCCACCACCCCCTCGCGTCCAACACTCGTTCCTCTGCTCACCATTCTCTCTAAACACGTTAGGCTCGTTCAACATTGGTCGTAGTCTTTATGTCTGTTGTCAAAGCATCTTCGTTAGTTTCCGCGCGAAAATTATTCACACACAGGATTTTTTGTGTTTTTATGCTGTCACATGTCTTTGGGCTGGCAGCGGCGTCCGGCCTGAGCGACGCATTTCATCCCTTGCTCGTCTACCGTCTCAGAAGTCGTATTGTATTATATTATTGATGAAGTATAAATATAATATTTCCCGGAAATCATGTTTGTAAGGAGAAATATTTTTGTAAAAAACGTTAAAAAAAATCCATGTGTAATGAATAAATTTTTAAGTTTGATATGTTTTTTCCTTGTGACCCTTATTATTTATAAGTATCTAGTTTGCTTTCATTATTAGAAGGTGGGTTTTTGTTTAATTTTAACGCTTAATGCAATAATTGGTTCCTCACGAGAAATGTTATGCATGGTAGGCGAGTGATTTAGTTAATTATGAGATGACAGCAGCAATCTATAGGGTTGAAATGAACTAGTCACTGGCTGGTATGGGATGATCAGCTGCAGTGTTTCAGACGGCAAAGTGACGTAAAGAGCTCACGCATATGATGTAAGTACTGCATGATACAATGGTATACAACTTCTTGACATTTTTTAGCCCTTCAAAAATACATTAAAACACTTGAAAAACGTTGTTTTTAAGACTAAAATGAATACCTAAATTTCATAAAAAATACATGTTTTAAGCTCATAATATTGTAAAATATAGTTGTGTAAAAGTGCATAATAATGTCAAATTTCGACATTTTTAGCATTTCAAAAATATATTAAAATACTTGAAAAAAACGTTGTTTATAAGATTAAAATTAATACCTAAATTTCATGAAAAATGCATATTTTTAGCTATTAATTTTGTAAAATATAGTTGTAGCAAATATCAAAAAGCTATTTACCTACCGATATAAAGGAATACACTTCAATTTGTAGAAAAAAACAGGTCTTCACTAATAACTAGCTAAAATCATTGAAAACACTACATTTTATGGGTTTATAGCAATATGATAAGTAAAACTACTTGTATATGTACCAATAACGCTACAGTTTACAAGAAACTATGAAAAACGCTTGCAATATACCGTTATATCACAATAAATAACCTCTTACTCTTCTATTTTATAGCTTAATGTAATGTAAGCTACTTATAGGTGCAAATTATTCTAAAAAAAGGATTGTATACTTCAATTTGTAGAAAAACAGCTATATATCACCGATAACTAGCTAAATCATTGAAAAGAACACATTTTGAGGGTATAAAGCATTATCGTATGGTAAATTCCTTCAATTTATGATATAACACAACAATTTACAAGAGACTATGAAAAACACGTGAAATATACAATTGTATCACAATATAGAGTCTCAAACTCCTATTATAAGCTAACAAGTAGTTTAAAATAGCATTTTCTAACGAAAACAACTAACCACATTTTGAATTTCTCTATCAAAAAAAGCGGCTGAATAATGTCAATTTTCGACATTTTTTAGCCCTTCATAATAACATTAAAACACTTGAAAAAAACGTTGTTTTTATAATTAAAATTAATACCTAAATTTTCAATACCCATAGTAAATAATACCCCATAGTTTTTTTTTTTTTTTTTTTTTTTTTTTTTTATCACAAGGAACTGCCAAGAGCACAACAAAAATGGGTAACACAAAGCCTGCTTAGTTGCCAGTCCTATAAAGAAGACAGTAAGAGAATAAAATAAAAACAGAGGGGTGAGCCAATTTAGTTCGGGAGGTGTCTTGTTACTCTTCTTTTGAAAAGATTTAAGTCATAGGAAAGTGGAAAAATAAAAACAGGAAGAGAGTTCCAGAGTTTACCAGTGAAAGGGATGAAAGAGTAAAGATACTGATTAACTCTTGCATTAGGAAGATGGACAGAAATAGGGATGAGAATGAGTAGAGTCTTGTGCAGCGAGGCCGCGGGAGTGGGGGAGGCATGCAGTTAGCAAGTTCAGAAGAGCAGTGAGCATGAAAATAACAGTAGAGAGAGCAAGAGAAGCAACATTGCGGCGGTGATTTAAAGATTGAAGACAGTCAGTCAGAGAAGAGGAGTTGATGAGACGAAAAAGCTTTTGACTCAACCTGTTTAGGAGAGCTGTATGAGTGGATCCTCCCCAAACATGTGAGACATACTCCATACATGGGCGGGTAAGGCCCCTGAAGAGAGCAAGCAATTGGGAGGGAGAACAAAAAAAAAAAATTGAAGCCCCGCGAGTAATCAAATCCGCGAGCCTGAAACCCGCGAGTATGAAGGGTTTACTGTACTTAGTTTTTTTTATAGTTATTAGAAAACATTGATTTGTGGCTTTATTTATGCATGCATTTTACTTTTGCGTTATACCACTGGATCGGCCTTCAAGAGCTGCATCTTTTATGTTCTATACCATTTTGTCCTTACGTTATGGTTACTGTGATATCCGAAATCCGACTATTCAATTATCCGACCTACCTTCGGTCCCCCAAGGTCGGATAATATCTTAGCTGTAGGTCAAAAGGGGGGGAAAA
>JACEEZ010012423.1:547500-557500 GCA_016584305.1 Chionoecetes opilio | reverse complement strand
ATTATCATCATCATTTTTTTTTTTTTCATTTTTTTTTCATGCATTTTTCTTCTAAATTTTCTTCACCCAAATATTGACAAAAATGATAATGATAATAATGATAATAATAATAATGATGAAAACTAAATAAAAACCAGATACCAATAAAGAAAATATAAAAATAAAGCCCATATATTTTTTACCGTACAATCTTAACCGAACAATAAGAATCAGAGAATTAAAAACAATAATAATAATAATAATAATAATGATAATAATAATAATAATGAATGATAATGATAATAATAATGATGATGATGATGATGATGATGATGATGATGATGATGATGATGAGATAATAATAACAATAATAATAATAATAATAATAATAATAATAATAATAATAGCAAGGGAATTTCAATACCGAAAATATATAGTTATCTAAAACACGAGAATGAAAAAAAACATAAAAGTCCATAATTTTTTCAAAGGTATATTATCTAGAAGAATAGACAATGTGAGTGGGATATGAGAGGGATATGAGTGGGATGTGAGTGGGATATGAGTGGGAAATTAGTGGAATATGAGTGGGAAATGAGTGGGAAATTAGTGGGATGTGATGAAAGGGATCTGAGTGGGATCTGAGTGGGAAATGAATGTGATATGAGTGGAATGTGATGAAAGGGATCTGAGTGGGATATGAGTGATATTATGAGAGGGATGTGAGAGGAATATGAGTTGGATCTGAGAGGAATATAGGGTGAGATGCGAGAGGGATGTGAGAGGGATATGAGAGGAAAATGAGTGGGATCTGAGAGGGATGTGGGAGGGATATGAGTGAGATATGAGAGGGATGTGAGTGGGAAATGAGTGAGATATGAATGGGATGTGAGTGGGAAATGAGTGGGAAATGAGTGTGATATGAGTGTGATATGAGTGTGATATGAGTGGGATGTGAGTGGGATATGAGTGGGAAATTAGTGTGATATGAGTGGGAAATGAGTGTGATATGAGTGTGATATGAGTGGGAAATTAGTGGGAAATGAGTGGGATATGAGTGGGAAATGAGTGGGAAATGAGTGGAATCTGAGTGGGAAATGAGTGTGATATGAGTGGGAAATGAGTGTGAGATGAGTGGGAAATGAGTGTGATATGAGTGGGAAATGAGTGTGATATGAGTGGGATGTGATGAAAGGGATCTGAGTGGGATATGAGTGGGAAAAGAGTGGGATCTGAGAGGGATGTGGGAGGGATATGAGTGAGATATGAGAGGGATATGAGTGGGATATGAGTGGGATATGAGTGGGAAAAGAGGGGGACATGAGATGGATATGCCAGAAAAGAGTTGTATCACAGGTGTAAGGATGTGTACAGGTGTGTAAATGTAACCCAAAGGTACGTAACAGGTGTGGGAATAGCAGGTGTGTGTGTGTGTGTGTGTGTGTGTGTGTGTGTGTGTGTGTGTGTGTGTGGTGTGTGTGTGTGTGTGTGTGTGTGTGTGTGTGTGTAGGGATGTGACAGTGGGTAGAGCAGAGGGTGACATATCCCCCCCCCCCACCTTAACGGCAGGCTCCTACTGTCTATTGCATATCTAAGAGTGTGGCCGTGAGGTGTTTGTGTGTGTGTTGTGTGTGTGTGTGTGTGTGTGTGTGTGTGTGTGTGTGTGTGTGTGTGTAGGGGTGTGACAGTGGGTAGAGCAGAGGGTGACATATCCCCCCCCACCTTAACGGCAGCTCCTACTGTCTATTGCATATCTAAGAGTGTGGCCGTGAGGTGTTTGTGTGTGTGTGTGTGTGTGTGTGTGTGTGTGTGTGTGTGTGTGGTGTGTGTGTGTGTGTGTGTGTGTGTGTGTGGTGTGTGTGTGTGTGTGTGTGTGTGTGTGTTTTGTGTGTGTGTGTGTGTGTGTGTGTGTGTTGGCATTGGTGTGTCCTGATATGGCCGTATGGTGTGGCCCAGGGTGTGTGTGTGTGTGTGTGTGTGTGTGTGTAAGACTGAGAGAGTGAGAGAAAGAGAGAGACAGACAGACAGGCAGACAGAGAAACTGTATATGTGTGTATGAGTTAAAATACAATATATAATGATGCATATCCTAACACACATATCCTGACACACACCTAAATACTAGCCCTTTAAACCTTCACTACATCGCCTTCGTCAGCAGAACCTATAGACAGAAATACCCTATAGTGTATCATAAAGGTCGTTATTGTATTGTAACTTACTATTTTACTGTTTATTATATTATGTATGTATGTATGTATTGCCCACGTGTATGTGTGTGTATCTTTTATTTGCTTCAGTACTTATGTTCATTCTCTGGTGTCTATATTATGTTGTTGTTGTTGTTGTTGTTGTTGTTGTTGTTTTTTCGTGTATGCCTTCGGGTGAAAATAACAGTATCATTATTATTATTAGGTTCAGTTCTATAGATACACTGAATAGCTCTTAAGTACAAGGGTATAAAAGGTTAGATTCATAGATACTTGGATCCTCTATAGGTGATATGAACGTACTAACTAAATAACTAGCTAACTAAACTACTAAATAACTAAGAAATGAAATAATAACTAGCTGACTAAACTACTAAATAAGTTAAAAATGAAATAATACTAACGATAAATACTCAAGACTCACTGAAAACAAAGGAGGTTCACTTAAACTACAGCCGATACAAAAATATCACCAACACGTCAACATGAAGTCAGGTATTGAGGGGATACGAACGCGGGGTTGATGGGAAGGGTAGGAAGGAGCAGTGATCTTACCTGGCCAGAGGGAGAGCGGGAGAGCGAGCACCACACACACACACGCACACACACACCCAAAGGAACACTGACTTAGCACAGGACACAGCCAGCCAGCCAGCCAGCCACCACCACTAACCCAGCACCTCCAACCTCACCCCCAACCCCCAACCCCTCTCCCTTTTACACACACACACACACACACACACACACACACACACACACACACACACACACACACACACACACACACAGAAAAATCGTTCCTTCAACAAAACATAATATTATACCCGACCAACCAACCCCTTCTCTCTCCCTTCCTCTCCCTCTCTCTCCCTCCCTCTCTCTCCCTTCCTCTCCCTCCCTCTCTCTCCCTTCCTCTCCCTCTCTCTCCCTCCCTCCCTCCCTCTCTCTCTCTCCACGTCACCGCGCACCTGGCTTCCTCCACGCCCCTACGCCCACACAGGTAACACACACAGGTGCCCGGAGCCTCCTAGCCCATAAACAAACCATAATAGCGCCAAAGAAAACCTGATTTAAAGGCAGACTATAATAATAAGATAGGAGGAGTAGGAGTAGGGAGGGAAGGTCAGACGAGGTATTACTTATTAGATGTGTTTCCTAGAAGGCTCCTAACTAATAAACAAGCCAAAATAATGACACAAAAACTTGATTTAAAGGCATACTACACAATATAAGACGAGGATGTTAGAGAAAAGGGTTAGATTTATAGCTAGATACTTGGCTCCCGTACCTAGCTATAGATACTTAGAACGTACTAACTAAATAACTAACTAATTCAACTACTACAGTAAATAACTAAGAAAATAAAATAATAGCTAGCTAAGTAAACTACTAAATAAAGCGGCCTCTTGTAGCTTTCTTATTTTCTTATGTTCTTAAGAGACGGAGGGAAAGTAAGATAAAATTAATAGTTGTGTTTCCTAGAAGTCTACTAGCGTGGGTTTGAGGTAGGGGATGTATGTGAGGTAGGATAATGACCCTTCTATCCTGTGGGAGTAAAGGTGAAAGTCCTGTGAGGTTGAGGTGGTTTATGTCCCTTGTGACAGAGACGCTTGAAAAATATCATAGTCTGCCTTTAAAATTCAGGTTTTCTTTGTTATTATATTATTGTTATTATGGTTTGTCGGTTCGTTTTTTACTCGCATTGGTAAGACATGACTCGCGGTATTGTTTGAGACGTGGGGAAAAAAGACATGGGTAAGGAAAGCGAAGTACAGACAGACAGACAGACAGACAGACAGACAGATAGATAGATAGATAGATAGATAGATAGATAGATAGACAGACAGACAGACAGATAGATAGATAGACAGACAGACAGACAGACAGACAGACAGACAGACAGATAGATAGACAGACAGACAGACAGACAGACAGACAGACAGACACAGACAGACAGACAGACAGACAGATAGATAGACAGACAGACAGACAGACAGACAGACAGACAGACAGACAGACACAGACAGACAGACAGACAGACAGATAGATAGACAGACAGACGACAGACAGACAGACAGACAGACAGACGACAGACAGACAGACAGACAGACAGACAGACAGACAGACAGACAGACAGACGACAGACAGACAGACAGACAGACAGACGACAGACAGACGACAGACAGCCAGACAGGCAGATAGATAGATAGACAGACAGACAGACGACAGACAGATAAACAGACAGACAGACAGACAGACAGATAAACAGACAGACAGACAGACAGATAGACAGACAGACAGACAGATAGATAGACAGACAGACAGACAGACAGACAGATAAACCGACAGACAGACAGACAGACAGACAGACAGACATACAGACAGACAGACATACATACATACAGACAGACAGACAGACAGACACGTAGAGTAATAAGAGTGATAGATAAATAAAAAAAATAAAAAAACAGTATAGAAAAAAAAACGCAAAAAAATTATGATAAATAAAAAATAAAAAAAAATGAAAGAAAATTAATAAAGAAAATTCAATACCGAGAAACAGATTAAGTGAGAGATTAGAAATAGCTCACTTTTATTGACTCTACTATATATTTTTTCATTTTTCTCATTCATTTCTTGATTTTGTATAGCTGAATCTACACTCTCTCTCTCTCTCTCTCTCTCTCTCTCTCTCTCTCTCTCTCTCTCTCTCTCTCTCTCTCTCTCTCTCTTCTCTCTCTCTCTCTCTCTCTGCTTACTGAATGACGATGAAGCGAGATATGAATAAGAGCAAATGTGAATAACCTTACCACACACACACACCACACACACACACACAACACACACACACACACACACACACACACACACACACACACACACACACACACACACACACACACATACACAGTGGTCACCGTGTCAGAGGCTCAGGCTGGCGCGAGGCTCAGGGAAGAGGCTTGGGCGTGGACCGGGCTTTACTCTTTTGTCCTTTATCCTATTTTTTATTTTCCTTTTATTTTTACATCCGGTTACGTTACGTTTGATGAATGGTATTTGACCTCGAGTGTGTTGGATGGGAAACACGTGGATCCATCAGGGGTGCGGATAGGGTCGGAGCGTGGAGCCCTGGGTTTAGAAGAGCGCAGGGACACACGGGTTCAGGCTAGGGACGGAGAGTGGCCTTGGGAGGAGACACGCCCAGGGACATCAGGGGCGGCACTTTCACACGGGGAATGGACATCTGCTATTCAGGAGAAACACGCAGGGACATCAGGGACGTCAGTTTGGAATGGGATTGGGACATTTGTTTTCCCAGAGCAGAAAGGCATATGTATATACTGTACTCTGCCTTAGCTAGAGTGTATTTGGCAACTCTCCTTCCTTACGCCACGAGCAGATAGATAGGGAGACGGTTGACCAGCTTGACCTCGCCCCAGTCACCACGCCCCAACCACAGTAACCAGGTTCATTCTCTGCTGTCTGCGTGGCGTCAGCATCAGCATCCTTGTCCTCTGTACATTTACAACCCTTTGAATAAGAACATAAGAACATAAGAAAATAAGGAAGCTACAAGAGGCCGCGAGGCCTACACGTGGTAGTTCCTGTCACCTAACACTACCTACATCCACCTTTCATCCCCATCCATGAACCTATCCAGCTCCCCTTTAAAGCTCCCTAATGACTCCGCACTAACTACCTGTCTACTGAGACCATTCCACTCATTCACCACCCTATTTGTGAACCAGTTTTTCCCTACTTCCTTTCTAAATCTACGCTTTTCCAGCTTGAATCCGTTACTTCTTGTTCTACCCTGGTTAAAAGCCGTAAGAACTTTTCCTACCTCTCCTTTATTAAATCCCTTTATCCACTTAAAAACTTCTATCAGATCGCCCCTTACTCTGCGTCTCTCGAGTGAGTGTAATTTTAATAACTTCAATCTCCTCTCATAACTAAAGTTACGCATCCCTTGTATCATTTTGGTCATCCTTCTCTGCACTTTTTCTAACAACACTATATCCATCCTGTAATATGGAGACCAAAACTGAACTGCATAGTCTAGGTGAGGCCTGACTAGAGCCAGATAAAGCTTTAGAATAACTTCCGCACTTCTACTTTTAACACTTCTGGTAATGAATCCTAATACTCTATTAGCTCTATTTCTGGCCTCAATACATTGTTTCCTAGGTCGGAGGTCTGGGCTCACCCTCACTCCAAGATCTTTTTCACCTTCTGATCTTTTCAGCGATACATTGCTTATGGTGTATCTATTACCAGTGTTTTTTCTACCAACATTCATAACGCTACATTTATCAATATTAAATTCCATCTGCCATCTGACTGCCCACTCGTTAAATTTATCTAAGTCTCCCTGCAATATGTTTACGTCAGACTGTGATCCAATAATCCTACCTAACTTAGTATCATCAGCAAACTTGCTGATATCACTGCTAATCCCACTATCCAAGTCGTTGATGTAAATCAAAAATAGTAATGGGCCCAAAACAGACCCTTGTGGAACTCCACTTGTTACCAGTCCCCATTCAGATTTGGAACCATTAATTGTAACCCTTTGTTGCCTATTACTTAGCCAAGCTCTGATCCAATGAAGAACCTTCCCATCGATACCATGAGCCCTAACCTTATTTAAGAGACGCTCGTGTGGTACTTTGTCAAATGCCTTACTAAAGTCCAGATATATTATATCATAATCCTTATCATTATCTGCCGTCTCATAAACTTTCCTATAAAAACTCAATAAATTGGTGAGACATGACCTACCCTTGGTGAATCCATGTTGTGAATCATTGATCAAACTATGTTTATCTAAGTGCTCTCTAATGTTTTTTGCAATAATAGATTCCAATAATTTACCCACCACTGATGTTAGACTTACGGGTCGATAATTTGACTTTAGTCCTCTGTCTCCCTTCTTAAATATGGGAACACATGAATACACATGTCTCCTGTCCACAACTTCAGCTGAGTATTATTCACACCGCACACACTCATAATAAGGGACGCACTCCAATAAGAATATAGGGTGCCCATGTGCTTGCCTCCTGTGACCCCTCCACCGACCTTCCCACCCACGTCACACTTGCCATACCTGTAACACCTTTGTTCCTGTCAGTAGCCTAAGCGACGTCCAATGTATGAACTATCATCGGATACCGAGACTAACATCTTGTTTAGGAGAACGCGAACGGATGGAACAGTTTTTTGCCTTTGACATCCTGTTTTAGAGGATAACACATCTATGATTATTGCCGTTTTGGAACTTTGTTAAAAACGTCTTAAGGACATACATTTGCCCGGGTTGGAGATCTGTTTTGAAAAAGAACCCACATCAGTGTGTTTTTGCCGTTAATGTTGTTTTGGAGAGAACGATTCCACATCAGTATTACCACCCTGATGTTTAGACTTGTACGGGTCGACCAAATCTATGGACTTTTGTCCTGTTGACCTTGTTTTGGGAAGATAACGACCCGACATCAGATAGATTTTTCACACGGTTGGAGATCGTAGTTTGAGGGACAAACTCCACATCATATAGGCTTTTGTCCGGGTTTGCCGTCGTGCTTGGACGCAAAACCCGACCTTCCAGCAGCCCAACTTTTGCCACGACGTTTGGAAAAAACGTTCTGTTTGTGAGGAAAGCCGGCATAGTGACTGGAATTTTCCCGCTTGAATCGTGGTTTTGGGAGAGAAGACCAGATCAGTGAGGAATTTTGCCAGGTTGGAGATCTTGGTTTGGAAGAGAAAGGGAACCAGAATCAGTGACAGCAGATTTTTGTCCGGGTTTGGAATCTTGGTTTTAGAGGAGAAACGGACATCAGTGATAGGAATTTTTGCCCGGGTTTGGACACCTTTGGTTTTGGAGGAGAAACGAACCCGGACATCAGTGATAGGAATTTTTGCCCGGGTTTGGAGATCGTTGATTTTGGAGGAGAAACGAACCCGGACATCAGTGATAGGATTTTTGCCCGGGTTTGGAGATCGTTGGTTTTGGAGGAGAAACGAACCCGGACATCAGTGATAGGAATTTTTGCCCGGGTTTGGAGATCGTTGGTTTTGGAGGAGAAACGAACCCGGACATCAGTGATAGGAATTTTTGTCCGGGTTTGGAGATCGTTGGCTTTGGAGGAGAAACGAACCCGGACATCAGTGATAGGAATTTTTGTCCGGGTTTGGAGATCGTTGGCTTTGGAGGAGAAACGAACCCGACATCAGTGACGGGATTTTAGGCCTGGCAGTGGCTATCTTGGACTTAGGAGGAGAGATACACAGGGACATCAGGGGCGGATTTTCTGTAGGAGAGGATCGTCCTGCTGTCCTCGGCCCCGGGCCTCGCTGGCAGCCTCCTCCGTCACACCTGGTGCGGGCAAGGGCACTGCCTCGCTGTCCTCGTGGGGGCGGTGGTGGCGCGCCAAGGTCTGCCGGGCCCAGGAGCACCCCGCCACCAGGGCCACGAACACAACCACCACCACACACACGATCAACACGAAGCAGAACACAAACGTCTTGTGTTCCTGCTCGGCCTTCTGGACCTGCCTCTCCAGGCAGGCCAGACGTTCCTTGCTGCCCACCACCATGGGCAGCACCTTCCCCCAGCTGTCACCTTGGGGGAAGCCGCACTCTGCCAGGGGATCCCTTGGGGACGCCAGCCACGATCACAGGTTTTGACCACTTATATATTTTTGCATTGGGACGTGCCACATACCATGATAATCGGAAAACTGTGGTGATTCCGAGACTGTGAGTGAAAATTTAATGCAAGCAAAAGTACAGGAGTAAGGAAGAGTTTAATAAAAGAAAGTGAAAAAAAATAAATGTTTATACACGATCTCATTTTGCTCTCATTATCTTATTATAGGTATAGTTTACTGTAATTTTTATACAGTCATGATATGCACTAATGTCTCGTGAAGATGATGGTATGTTCAGTTGTCCTAAATATAATCTGGTAATATGATAATACCGTATAATAATACAACATTTTAGTGCGGACGGAGCACCCTTGGTTACACTTGTCTAGTCGCTTCGCCCTCCGCCCGCCCGCCCAACCAACACACAACACAACATTTTTATCGCCAGCATATAAGCTTATAAAAACACCCTATAGTGCCGCGTTTAGTCTTTCACGATCAATTCATACACACCTTGCAACACTATTATTACGTAAACACCAATTGTTACGATGTAGGAACTGAAACAAGGCTATATTTGCCTTATAAACAGAAGATGAATGTCTGTCAAATGCCAACAGCAGCTCACTAAGTCAGGGTCTGACCATGCCTTAGTTTCAGCGCCTTTAACGGTGCCACTAAGGCAGCAATCTCGACTGAGCATGGCGGTGGGAGGGCGTTTCGCCTTACCACAGGCGCCCTAGTGGATAGGGCGCCCTAGCTCGCTCTCAGCATCTGGCCCCAGTACAAGATGGACAAAGGGCTGATGAAATCCCGCATTAGGGTTTCCATGCCGGAATTATATTATTGTTGTTATAGATCCACTACACGGGCACGCCCTCGGTGCTTCCCTCCCTCCCCAGGCTGTGCCGCCTCCATCCTCATGTGCTTGCCTGGCTTGGCCAAGATCTTAAGAATGTTTATACTCGGTGGCGTACCGGGGGAGGGGGGGAGGGACATGCGGCCAAGGCCCCCCCCCCTTTTGCAAAGAATAAATAATGATAAATTAATATACTTATTATATATATATATATATATATATATATATATATATATATATATATATACATATATATATATATATATATATATATATATATATATATATATATATATATATAT
>JACEEZ010012423.1:525000-540000 GCA_016584305.1 Chionoecetes opilio | reverse complement strand
TCCTCCTCCTCCTCCTCCTCCTCTCCTCTCCCTTCTCCTCTTCCTCTTCCTCTTCCTCTCCTCTTCCTCTTCCTCTTCCTCTCTCCTCTTCTCTTCCTCCTCCTCCTCCTCCTCCTCTCCTCCTCCTCCTCCTCTCTTCCTCTTCCTCTTCCTCTTCCTCCTCCTCCTCTCCTCCTCCTCCTCCTCCTCCCTCCCCTCCTCCTCCTCCTCCTCCTCCTCCTCCTCCTCTCCTCTCCTCTTCCTCCTCCTCCTCCTCCTCCCTCCCTCCTCCTCCTCCTCCTCCTCCTCCTCCTCTCCTCTCTCCTCCTCCTCCTCCTCCTCCTCCTCCTCCTCCTCCTCCTCCTCCTCTCCTCCTCCTCTTCCTCCTCCTCCTCCTCCTCCTCCTCCTCCTCCTCCTCCTCCTTCATGCAAACACCTGTTAAACTTACGTCCTCAAGTGTGTTGAGATTGTAATAGTAAGTTTTATTTACTGAATGAGGCAAGAGTGTGTGTGTGTGTGTGTGTGTGTGTGTGTGTGTGTGTGTGTGTGTGTGTGTGTGTGTGTGTGTGTGTGTGGTGTGTGTCCTTTTTCAATACAACGAACAGGAGTCATTCTTTTACGTAACACTCGACCAAAAAAACTAAAAAAATCCAATTGAAACCCAACACGATACAAAGCTTCAAAAATAAAATAGACAGATGGAAAAAAAGAGAGATAGATACAGATAGATAAATAGATAGATAGATAGATAGATAGATAGATAGATAGATAAATATATAGATAGATAAATATATAGATAGGTAGATAGATGAATAAAAAAATAGATTGATAGATAAATATATAGATAGACATATAAATAGATAGATAGATAGATAAATAAATATACAGATAGATAAATAGATATAGATAATAGATAGTAGGTAAAAGATAATAGATAAAATAACAGATAAATGATAGATAGATAATAGATAGATCAATAGACTAGATAATAATAATAGAAAATAACTAGATAAATATGATATAGTAATATGACGTAATAGATATAGATAAATACAATAATATGATATATACATAGACAATAAATATCGTATAATACATATCAGATACTGATCGATAGATAACATAGACATTACTAGATAGATAGATATAACAGATAATAGATAGATTAGATAATAGACAGATAAATTAGATAATAGATAAATACCCAGATAATAATGATGATAAATAGACAGATAAATAGATATAGATAATACAGATAAATAGATAGATAGATAATAGACAGATAATAGTAGATAGATAATATACAGATAAATAGATAGATAGATAATAGACAGATAAATAGATAGATAGATAAATATACAGATAAATAGATAGATAGATAAATAGACAGATATAGATAGTAGATAAATAGTACAGATAATAGATAGATAGATAAATGACAGATAAATAGTAGATAGTAAATATACAGATAAATAGATAGATAGATAAATAGACAGATAAATAGATAGATAGATAAATATACAGATAAATAGATAGATAGATAAATAGACAGATAAATAGATAGATAGATAAATAGACAGATAAATAGATAGATAGATAAATAGACAGATAAATAGATAGATAGATAAATATACAGATAAATAGATAGATAGATAAATAGACAGATAAATAGATAAATAGATAGACAGATAAATAGATAAATAAATAGACAGATAAATAGATAGATGATAAATAACAGATAAATAGATAGATAGAAAAAGATAATAGATAGATATAAATAATAGATAGATAATAATAGACAGATAAATAGATAGATAGATAAATAGACAGATAAATAGATAGATAGATAATATACAGATAAATAGATAGATAGATAAATAGACAATATAATAGATAGATAAATAGACAATAATAGATAGATAGATAAATAACAGATAATAGATAGATAGATAATAGCAGATAGAATAGATAGATAGATAAATAGACAGATAAATAGATAGATAGATAAATATACAGATAAATAGATAGATAGATAAATAGACAGATAAATAGATAGATAGATAAATATACAGATAAATAGATAGATAGATAAATAGACAGATAAATAGATAGATAGATAAATATACAGATAAATAGATAGATAGATAAATAGACAGATAAATAGATAGATAGATAAATAGACAGATAAAGATAGATAGATTAGATAGATAATAAAATAGTAGCAGATAAATAGATATAGATATAGATAAATAGACAGACTAAATAGATAGATAGATAGATAGATAAATAGATAAATAGATAAATAGATAGATAAATATATAGACATATAGATAAATAGATAGATAGATAAATAGATAGATAGAAAGATAAATATTTTATTGCGTTGTTGTTGTTTATCTAAGCGACATGGAGACTAGATAACAGAGATAAAAAAAAGCTCTTCCTCCTACACACTTAAAGACCCCCTTTAGTTTGCCCCCCCCTTGCCCCCCCCCCCTTCCCCTCCTCCCCTTGCCCCCTCCCGTCCCCCCACCTCCCCCTCCCCCCCTTTCACCTGTCTCTCCTCTCACGGTGATAGTTCGCTACTTCTTCCTTGTACAAGTAATGCGTACTACTACTACTACTACTACTACTACTACTACTACTACTACTACTACTACTACTACTACTATTACTACTATTACTACCAGTAAGACGCCTTAATCGGCGAAGGACGAGCGAGCCGTCAGCAGTCTCTGAGTTACTGGACAGGGGTGTGCACGTGCGCACGTGCGGCGTCACCCGGAGTTTGACCTGTGTGACATTGCTAGGTGTGTGGTCTCAAACCACACACCAAATTTCAACTTAGTCGGTACAGCCGTTTTTCAGCTATAGCAAGATAACGTTGTCTGACACCCCTCACGCGGCACGCGCCACGCGCCATGCTGACCCCTCACGTGAGACAAAACATGTCAAGCACAAATAGGGATTGAATGGGGCTATCAGATGGCGAAGACCGCTTGTCAATCGGAAGCGGGATTCCAAAGATATAACTCCTGAAAAGCGTGACGATCGGATCGGGTCGGCCGCTTATGTGAGAAAAATCCCGTATCCAGTGAGGACTCGCGAGCGCTTTGCGCTCGTTCGTAACTACTACTACTACTACTATTACTACTACAGGAAAAAAACCCATAATATACATACATAAGAAATGAACTTAAGTACCTATAATAATGTACCAGTAATTTGTAATGGGGTCTCGAGTGGTGGTGAAGGGGAAAAAAACGGAAAAAATATATAGTATAAAAAAAATCAGGTGGATGGAACAAAAAAGAAAAAATAGACCAATAAAAAAGAAAGAAATAATAAATACATGACAAAATAAAGTCAATAAAATAATAATGATAAAAAAGATAGTTTCTAGCCTTGTGTCAAAAAAAAAAAAAAAAAAAGTCATGAAAAAAATTAATAATTAGGCTTACATGGAAAAGATGAGTCTAAAAAAGGATAAAAAAGGGAAAAAAATAATGAAAAAATAAAATAATTAGGCCTACATGAAAAAAAGAATAAACCAAAAAGAAAAAAATACGAAAAAAAAAACAATGAAAAAATAAAATAATTAGGCCTACATGAAAAATGTATATATAAAAAGGGAAAAATTAATGAAAAAAATAAATAATTAGGCCTACATGAAAAAAGAGTAAACAAAAAAGAAAAAAATACGAGAAAAAAAAACCAATAATGAAAAAATAAAATAATTAGGCCTACATGAAAAAAAGAGCAAATAAAAAAGAAAAGAAAAGAAAAAAGTCATGAAAAAATAATGATTTTTTTTTATTATTAGGCCTACATAAAAAAAGTCAACAAAATGATATGGATAACAAAGGAAACATGACCTGATCTAGTCTAATAATAATAATAATAATAATAATAATAATAATAATAATAATATAATGATAATAATAATAATAATAATAATAATAATAATAATAATAATGATAATAATAATAATAATAATAATAATAATAACAGTAATAATAACAACAACATTCTAAGGGTCGTTCTAGGCTCATTCTAGGCAATTCCGGAAGACATTTAGTTACGTGGAAAATAATATGATGTTCTCCGATACCTCTCCTTTTTATCAGCGACTGGCAACAAGGTAAAGAGAGAGAGAGAGAGAGAGAGAGAGAGAGAGAGAGAGAGAGAGAGAGAGAGAGAGAGAGAGAGAGAGAGAGAGAGAGAGAGGAGAGAGAGAGAGAGAGAGAGAGAGAGAGAGAGAGAGAGAGAGAGAGAGAGAGAGAGAGAGAGAGAGAGAGACAGAGCATGGTTACTCCTACGTCTGGCAGTCATTCCTGTATGCTTCCCCGGTGACAGAAAATTACTTCTCTGTTTTCCCATGCTATCAATAGTGTGATTTTTTAAACCTAATATTTATCCTCCTACTATCACTACTACTGCTACTACTACTACTACTACTACTACTACTATTACTACTACTACTATTACTACTACTACTACTATTACTACTACTACTACTACTACTACTACTATTACTACTACTACTACTACTACTACTACTACTACTACTATCACTACTACTGCTACTACTACTACTACTACTACTACTACTACTACTACTACTACTACTACTACTACTACTACTACTACTATTACTACTACTACTTCTTTTACTGCAACAACTACTACTACTACTACTACTACTACTACTACTACTACTACTACTACTACTACTACTACTACTACTACTTCTACTGCTACTACTGCCACTACTACGACTACTACTACTGTACTATCCGTTCTCTAATACATGTAGTCAGTGGTTAGTAGTGAAAACAAACAAAACTCGTCAGAACTTATGATATGTGACCGTTTGTGATTCCTTTGTATTCCTTTATAGTCCACTGTCATCAGGATGTAGAATAAGTTTTAGTAAAGGACACTTTTAAAAGGATATTGGATCTCATTCTGTCTTAACGAGGGGGTGAAATAAACATAATTGAAGCGTTAACTACCAAATGAGGTGATGGCAATTTAAATACTACCTAACTACAGTCGCCGCACGTTAAGTTGGCGAAAATTGGGCCTCCTCACTTTTCCCTTCCGAACGCACGGGATTGGCTGAGGTGTTGGGTGAGAATGTCTTACTCCAAGTTCCGCCTTAATGGACCCTACCCATAACTACGTCACGGTTTGTTTACATCGGTGCATTGTGGGGATAAGTCGGGGTCGCCGCGGGTGGACCTACGGAAGGAAAACTACGACGATGGAAGAGTTTAAAGTTATTTTGCGTGAATTTGATATTCCAGGTGCTATATTACCGTGTTCTGTTCTCGCTGACAACACATAGAGAAGACCTGAGGTAATGGCTGATGTGCAGAGGCTTCTAAAATAGGAAAACAGAGTCATAACAGAGCCTCGTCAAGAGGTAAGCAAGTGGTAGGTAGTAGTACGTAGTGTGTCCCTACCACTTGCTTACCTATAAATGAGACTGCTGGGACTGTTTTCTTGGTTTAGAAGCCTCTGCACATCAGCCATCACCTCGGGTCTTCTGTAGTGTTGTCAGCGAGAACACAGCACGGAAATATAGCACCAGGAATATCAATTTTGCCCAAAATAACTCGAAATTTTTTCATCGTCTGAGTCTTCTCTTTGTCGGTTGTCTATATTCATGGTTATGATAGTATTAAAATACCTTATTAATTGAGTTCCTTTTGTTGTCTTTCCTCATAATAAGTAGTAGTATACATCATGGTTTAAGTGTTACTTGACGAGCCAATGCAATACGAGAAAATTGAAATTAACAAGGATTACAAATTTTGGATGAAATCTATTGACAACTGTTGCCATGGCAACCAATTGATGAAATATTCGGCCGGAGGTATGCGCTCATACTGAGTGCATATATATATATATATATTCTGGGAGTAAAGAGGTTAAGGGGCCCAATTTTCGCCAACTTAACGCGCTGCTTAACGTCTACCTCATTCCCCTGTTATTACAATGGGTGGGAAGCTGTGCACAGATAGGCTTGGGAAGGTAAACAGGTGGCGAGGCTCGTGGAAGGTGAGGCGATGAGTTTATCAATCATTCATTTTTCTATTTTTTTAATTATAAGAATGAAAATAAAAGGTTTGAAGTGTGTCAGTGTACGATAGTTTGTGTTCGTGTGACGTCAAAGGCTGGACCATATTGAGGAGGGCGTGCGGGGGTGGTTCAGTGTGTGGCGCGGCAGGCAGACAGACAGACAGACAGGTAAGGAGGAGTGAAAGCACGTGTATTTACCTGCAGTGACCTAGCTGTCTTTACCTTGCTGTTGATTATGTTTGCAGTAAATCTATATTCATCCATCTATCTTTCCTATTTTATTCCCTTATTTCTTTCTTTTCTTACTCCCTTTCCCTTGTGGGTAAATATACAGTTCCAATCAATATTCCCTCTTGACCAATACTCTCACACAACTGGGGGAGCTGCGCCTATCCAGACCCCCCTGCTAGTAGCCTAGTTCACTCATCTAACCTGGACATTGATTACATAACCTAACATCGGTGGGGATTTTCGCCCCCCTAAAACCTCCTTGTGTTATTTTTCATTTCCGCCGGCTGTTGTAGGGGTAAGAAATGCTCCTTATGATGAGAAGAAGCGTTCAGGATACTTAAAACCACCGATCGTGTAGTGTTAGTAACTGCATTTATACCTTATTGATGAGTCGTAAAGTAAGAGTTCAGTGATACTTCTTATTAATCTATATTTATTCTTTTCTATTTTCATTTTCAGATTTTCTGTAGAGAGTAACTGAAGCAAGGAAGATGCAGGGGTTTCTAGTGATGGTGATGGTAGTGATGGTGACGGGGGCAGCTGTGCAGGGTAAGAACTACTACTACTACTACTATTACCACTACTACTACTATTACTACTACTACTACTACTACTACTACTACTACTATTACCACTACTACTTCTACTAAACTTTTTTTTTTTTTTTTTTTTACTACTACTATTCATAACATAGTACTGTCAAGGATAATTTTGCTATGGGCTAGGGTTTAGGCATGTCTGAATGCACCTATATTAAATGATATCTGCCTGTCAGGGAGCTTCGGCTCGACAGACACTTGCTATTATGCTATTATTAAAATTCTGTGCTTTTGTACATTTATATAGCAATAAATATTTACATACTTAAAAAAAAAAAAAAAAAAACTACTACTACAATTACACTAAACTAACTTAACACTCATTCTCTCTCTCTCTCTCTCTCTCCTTCTCTCTTCTCTCTCTCTCTCTCTCTCTCTCTCTCTCTCTCTTCTCTCTCTCTCTCTCTCTCTCTCTCTCTCTTCTCTCTCTCTCTCTCTCTCTCTCTCTCTCTCTCCCAACTATATATATTCTTCATTTTTCTCATTCATTTCTTTATTTTGTATAACTGAATCTCTCTCTCTCTCTCTCTCTCTCTCTCTCTCTCTCTCTCTCTCTCTCTCTCTCTCTCTCTCTCTCTCTCTCTCTCTCCTCTCTCTCTCTCTCTCTCTCTCTCTCCTCTCTCTCTCTCTCTCTCTCTCTCTCTCTCTCTCTCTCTCTCTCTCTCTCTCTCTCTCCTCCTCCCCCCCCCCTAGGTCCGAAATGCGGCTTCTCTTGTCCCGACAATTACGACCCTGTGTGTGGCAGTGACGGCGAGACCTATGGCAACGCGTGTGTCCCTTGAGAGTGTAGGAACTGCACTGATCCTGACCTCACCGTGGCGCATCAAGGGGAATGCGAGGGTACGTGTTGACCTGTTTGTATAATAGCAGTTATAGTGTGTTGTTATAGTGTGTTGTTATAGTGAAGATATGTCATTTCCTTTTCTTATCATTTTCTTATGTTCTTGTGTTTTATAGTGTATATGTTAGTTAGTGTGGTTGTTATAGCAGTGTTTGTATTGCTAAGTGTTGGGAGAGAATTGATATTGAGTATTAGAGAAAGTCAAATAATGAGTATGAAGACAACTGTTGAGTGTTAGATTAAATATTAAATGTATTGAATGTTACAATTGACGATTTTTTTGTGTATTGAATGTTATAATTGACTGTGTTGTGTGTGAATGTGTGTGTTTGTCTAGTTTTAATATATGGACTGAGCTTTACTCGTGTGGCCCTGAATTTGTATCTATAATAATATAAGCGAAAGTATGTCTGTCTGTCTGTGTGTGTGTCTGTGTGTCCGCGATAGGTGCCGTCCCCAGTGGCACAATCCCATCATATGGCACAGTTTTGGAACCAAGTCGACCAGGGGAACATTTTAAGGTCACTTTGGGGATGATCCGATCACTTTTTTTTTTTTTTTTTTGTAGCCTATTAGCGAGAATTGTGAAAAAAAAAATAGTGGGTTGCGAGAATTGAGGAAACTTTGATGTAGGGTGATGGGTAATGGGTGAGTGAATGGGTGGGGTGATGGATAATGGGTGTGGGGTGATGGGTGAGTGAATGGGTGGGGGGTGATGGGCTGGGGGTGATGGGTGATGGGTGAGGGAATAGGTGGGGGGTGATGGGTAATGGGTGTGTGGTGATGGGTAATGGGTGAGTGAATGGGTGGGGGGTGATGGGTAATGGGTGAGTGAATGGGTGTGTGGTGATGGGTAAGGCGTTAATACATACATTTCTGCATCCATGATTTCAGGAAAGTTAGAAGGGGCTATCTGGAGAGTCTGTGTTTGGTGGGCCGAAGGCCCACCAAACACAGGTGGTGGGCCAAAGGCCCACCAATAGCCCTCCGCAGGAGCTAGCCAAAAAGTCCGCCCGGAGGGCGGCTTTTCGGCTAGTATATATATATATATATATATATATATAGAGTGTATGTGTGCAGTAGTAGTAGAAGCGTAGTTCGCCACTTTGGACCATCTCAAACACACGCACCATAAACACTAAACCTTCAATACGCAAAATAAAATAAAAAATAACTTATTCCAATTTGCCACAGGTACTACCCCGGAATGCCCTTACTCCTGCACCTACGAGTACGTCCCTGTATGTGGCAGTGACGCAAGACTTACCCTAACATGTGTGTGCTGAACATGACCCAGGCATGTTACGACTCTGATCTACCCTGGCTCACGAAGGGGAATGCGAACTACAGGTAAGAGTGACAAAAAGATCAATTATCTCCCTATATCTCTCACAACACTATCTTTCCCACATGCATGAATAAATTTTAATCCTTTATCGGGCAAAAAACCTTATTTGGTAACTTAAGTGGGCGTCATAAAGTTGTTCACATCTTTCACCTTAACTAGTTCCAGATTGTCCTGTGATATGCTCAACGAACTACGACCCTGTTTGTGGCACTGACGGGAACACTTACGGCAATGTGTGTGCGCTGGAGGGAGAGAATAAGTGCTATAACTCCGACCTCTCTTTTGCCCATAAGGGAGAGTGTGGTGAGTGTCTTAATTAAATGCCGAGTAGACACAGACATCATTAGGCCTCAAAACTGTATTAGCAACTTTAATATACCTACATCATCACCACACGTCTTTCAAATTGCTAAGTACAGTGCTCAAAGACATCATAAAGACTCAAAACTATTGACAACCTTCTATATATCTAAATTTCTTAACATAAGTCTTTAAAATTACAAAAAACAGTCCTAAAAAACATCATTAGGACTTAAACTGTATTGACAACCTTCTATATATCTACATCTCCAATATAATCCTTTCAAATTGCGAAGTTAAGTGATAAAATGAGAAGAAAAATAATAGAATCCTTTCAAATTGCGAAGTCAAGAGATAAAATGAGAAGAAAAATAATAGAATCCTTTGAAATTGTGAAGTCAAGTGATAAAATGAGAAGAAAAATAATAGAATCCTTTCAAATTGCGTGGATGAGAATTTTGGAAGGAATCAAGTCAAGTGATAAAATGAGAAGAAAAAAACCCTCAAAACAAACCAAAACTAGTGCCATCATAGCTTTTCCAGTCCTAACCTATCCTTACAAAGAGGATTGATTGAAGTGTGCCATAGCTAATCACAGTGACAAGATAGCATAAGTAACGGAAATTAACCCAAACTATTCCATTTATATCTCATACACGACGTTTACTATACCGTTTTTGTCAACGAGGCGAAAAATCCTGACCCTTTGTTGCTTAATGATATATATTAGATGCCAGAAGGGAATACTACAGTTTTTTCAAAATCTTAGTGGTATTTTATCATAGTTAACCATATTATGAGGTAAACATAGGTATCATTTTAAGCATGAGACCTTAAGATAGAATGGCATTTTCGCCTCGTTAAAAAAATTAAATATACGTTGGACACACGCCACTAATGCTTCCCTGGCTTCCCCTCTTCCTATTCACCAGATACTGAGTGCGCCTACGCTTGCCCCGATAATTACGACCCCGTATGTGGCAGTGACAGCGTGACCTACCCTAACATGTGTATGCTGAGCGTGACCCAGACATGTTACGACTCTGAGCTAACCCTGGCTCACGAAGGGGAATGCGTAACTACAGGTAAGAGTAACAAAAAGATAAATTGCCAACCTATATCACCCTTCCCACATACATTAGTAGATTTAAAACCTTCATCGGGCGAAAGACTATATATGGTAACTTCAGTGGGCGTCAAAAAGTTGTTTATTTCCCCCAGGTGAGTGTCCGTATGGCTGTAGCGGCCAGTGGGATCCCATGTGTGGCAGCGATGGTCAAACCTATGGCAACTTGTGCGAGTTGAACGTGACCAAGACGTGTTACAAACCTGATCTCACCCTGGCTCACGAAGGGGAATGCGTAACTACAGGTAAGAGTGACAAAAAGATCAATTACCTCCCTATATCTCCCACAACACTATCTTTCCCACATGCATGAATAGATTTTAACCCTTTATCGGGCGAAAAACCTTATTTGGTAACTTAACTAGTGGACATCACAAAGTTAGTTAACCATATTATCAGGTAAACATAGGCATAATTTTAAGCATGAGACGTTAAGATAGAATGGAATTTTCGCCTCGTTAAAAAAATTGACTATACGTTGCTTACACACGCCACTAATGCTTCCTTGCTTCGCCTCTTCCTATTCACCAGATACAGAGTGCCCCTACGCTTGCCCCGATAATTACGACCCCGTATGTGGCAGTGACGGCATGACCTACCCTAACTTGTGTTATCTGAACATGATCAATGCGTGTTACGACTCAGAGCTGACTCTCGACCATGAGGGAGAATGCCATAGACCTACCGGTAATGAACAGAAACCACATACCCGTTTTCTTTCATAGTGTATTGTAGATAATTTGCCAGAGTCTTTACCGGCAATGCCACGAAACCACTTACCCGTTTTCGTTAAGAGTGTAAACATAGAAAACTTGTCACCGTTTTCTTTCGTTTTTGAAGTTGAAGGGTAACTGATATAAAGGTAGTCAGACTTAAGGGGAGAGAAATATTTGTTGAATTGGTACAGATTCGATTTTCTGACATGAGATATATAAGAGATCATTTTCCTGGTGAATTATGACATTGCCCTTAAGTGACTACCAACAGCTTAAACTTTGTGTTGACCTAGTTGTACTTACCAAACTCTACCAAACAGAACCTGAGCTATATATACGTGTGGTCCTGTCACCTTATATTTGTGTGTGTACAGTATAAGTATTTGTGTGTGTACAGTATAAGTATTTGTGTGTGTACAGTATAAGTATTTGTGTGTGTACAGTATAAGTATTTGTGTGTGTACAGTATAAGTATTTGTGTGTGTACAGTATAAGTATTTGTGTGTGTACAGTATAAGTATTTGTGTGTGTACAGTATAAGTATGATGGTCCTTTATTCCCCTCCTTAACACACCCTCCCTTCCCCCGTTCCCCCAGAGCCGGACTGCCCCAGGGGATGCTCTGATAACTGGGACCCTGTGTGTGGCGGCGATGGCAACACCTACGGCAACCTGTGTCAGCTAGGGGCAGAGAGAGACTGTAATAGTCAATCAGACCTAACTGTGGCTTACGAGGGAGAATGCAAAACACGGAAACACTAGAAATATGGACAGAATAACCCAAAAGAGTAGAGTTATGGACAGAATAACCCAAATAGGAATAATTTTTCCCTCTTCTTTGGTTGTAGCTATTAGTGCTTCAGTTGTAATCTATGAATATTATGTGACGTTTTTATAAAGGGTGTATATAAAGGTATATAAAGGTATAAAGGGTTTTATATATAATCTTTCTCCCTTTGTATGTTAGTATCTAAACTTTTTTAATATCAAACTTTGTACACTAAATGTTAAATTATTGCTAAAAAAATGTTGGTTTGTCAAATTTTTAGATTTTTTTTGTAATTCAATTAAAGTAGCAAGACAATATATTAACGTTTTTTCATTGAGTACAAAATCTATGTTCGTTAATTTGTCTAATTGATAAATTTCGAATCCATCAATAAAACAATCTTCGTGGACCATAGTATTAGCCCCTTGAGGCCCATAACTTAATTACCTCCGCCAACAAAGTTGGAGGGGTTATGTTTTCACCCCGATCTGTCTGTCTGTTTGTTAGTGTACAGGATTTCTCGAAAAGTTACGAATAGATTTGGACCAAACTCGGTATACCAAGTCTATTTGGTATAAGGAAGAACTGATTTAATTTTGGATGAAATCTATTGACAATTGTTGCCATGGCAACCAATTGATTAAATATTCGGCCGGAGGTATGCGCTCATACTGAGTGCATATATACATAAATATATATATATATATATATATATATATATATATATATATATATATATATATATATCATGCAACCAATTGATTAAATATTCGGGCGGAGGTATGCGCTCTACTGAGTGCCCCCCCCCTAGTTTACATTGTATTTTGGTGTACTTTAAAACGATTTTAATGAATATAAGCAAAATTTTATAGTTATGACCTGTTTAGTATCCTTGTCCACTAGCTTATTTGAAAGTTTAAGATACTTTTCGTAATTTTATGGCTAACAACACACATTTTTATATAGCAAAGGAAAGATCTGGGCGTGAAGGGGTTAACATAATACAACTGAAAACGCAACTATCATAGATTAAAAAAAAGCTTGAATTAATAACACTACATTACGAAAAATTTCTTTAAACAAATACTTTAATAACTAAGAATTATAACATAACTTTATAGCTTAACTAGATAATAATAACTAAAAAACTAATCTTTTACTCACTACCTAACTTTACCAAATAATATAAGAGGACTAGCCGCAAAGCCGCCCTCCGGGCGGACTTTTTGGCTAGCTCCTGCAGAGGGCTATTGCCCACCAAACACAGACTCTCCAGTTAGCCCCTTCTAACTTTCCTGAAATCATGGATGTAGAAATGTATGTATTAACGCCAACCCATTCACATCACCCCCCACCCATTCACTCACCCATTACCCATCACCCCCCACCCATTCACTCACCCATTACCCATCACCACACACCCATTCACTCACCCATTACCCATCACCCCCCATCTATTCCCTCACCCATCACCCCCCACCCATTCACTCACCCATCACCCCACACCCATTACCCATCACCCCACCCATTCACTTACCCATCACCCTACATCAAGGCTTCCTCAATTCTCGCAACCCACTTTTTTTCACAATTATCGCTAATAGGCTGCTAAAAAAAAAAAAAAAAAAAAAAAGTGATCGGATCATCTCATAAGTGGGCTTAAAACCTTCCCCTGGTCAACCTGGTTCCAAAAATGTGGTATATGATGGGATTCCGCCACGGGGGGCGGAACCTATACCACACACACACACACACACACAGACACACACACACACACACACACTTTCGCTTTTATTAATATAGATATATAAGGTACTCACTCATTTCCTCTCTTCTTCCTCTTATTAATACTCCTCCTCCTTCCTTCCTTCCTTCCTTCCTTCCTCTTCTATGTTTCGTTCAAGAGGTTTCAGAAGTTGCTGTAAAAGAACGATAATAAATGAAGCGAAGGTGAAATTTTTTGAATGAATACTGCAAGGAAAGAAAATTAGCAACATGATAAATAAACCAGAATTAAGTGTGTCCGTGTCTGCAGCAATCATTTCTTAACCCCTTGAGACCCAGAGCGTAATTTCTATTGTAATTTGGGTACCATTAGACGATTTCTAATGACTATAAGCAATGTTTTAAGATATGACCTGTTTAGTATCCTTGTCGACTAACTAATTTGGTATATTCAGTTACTTTTCGTAATTTTATGGCTAGACAACCTACATTTTTTTATAAAGGAAAGATCTGGGCGTGAAGGAGTTAACATATGTCTCGATATAATAGGTGGCATGATATACCCTCGATCATATTCTGTCCAGTAGTCAATGTTTTGATCAAGGGGAATAGGAAATAAACAAATAAATACAAAGACACACACACACAAATAAATACAAAGACACACACACACAAATAAATACAAAGACACACACAAACAAATAAATACAAAGACACACACAAACAAATAAATACAAAGACACAAACAAATAAATACAAAGACACACACAAATAAATACAAAGACACAAACAAACAAATAAATACAAAGACACAAACAAATAAATACAAAGACACAAACAAAAAAAATAAAGACAAAAAAAACAAATAAATAGAAAGACAAACAAATAAATACAAAGACACAACACAAAAATAAAAGAACAAACAAACAAATAAAACAAAGACAACAAAACAAATAAATACAAAGACACAAACAAAAAAAATACAAAGACACAAACAAAAATAAAAGACAAGAACAGAAAAAAAATACAAAGACACAACAAACAAATAAATACAAAGACACAAACAAACAAATAAATACAAAGACACAAACAAATAAATACAAAGACACACACAAACAAATAAATACAAAGACACAAACAAACAAATAAATACAAAGACACAAACAAATAAATACAAAGACACACACAAACAAATAAATACAAAGACACACACAACAAATAAATACAAAGACACACAACAAACAAATAAATACAAAGACACACACAAACAAATATAATC
>JACEEZ010012423.1:470000-520000 GCA_016584305.1 Chionoecetes opilio | reverse complement strand
AATTACCATTCCGCAAGTTGCGGAATTTCGGCATTTGCGGACTAAAAAAAAATTGTCGGAATGCCCCACTTTGAGTAGTAGTAGTAGTATTAGTAGTAGCAGCAGCATTAGTATAGTCATCTATATCATCTTGCATACATCCAAAGGAGTTGTATATTACAATATCACACAACAAAATTTTCCATGAATTTAAAAGAAGTGGAACTGCTCTCAAATATTGTCATGGGTCTGAAGCCACGTAATTCGTGCTAAAATTAAATCCATGCTCATTAGCTAAAGAAGCTATTTTATAAATTCTGAATAAAAACTTAAAAAGATTTAAAAGACAATATCCTAAAAAACAAAGGTTTTGTTCAAAAATATAAACAGAATAATTTTTCTTGCTTAAAAGCTCTAAAATAACTAGCTTGAACTGTTGTAACATGATGTTTTAATAAAGATGTTGGCGCTCTTTTGACAATACTGTGGATTTCTGGATACTGGTTTAATTAACAAGGAGCATCCTAAACTTTTCTTAAAGTGCATTTGCATAAGCTAATCTGGAAATGTTTTAATCTATAACGGAGTTAATGTTACATCATTGCACATTTGAAGACCGACCTAGATTAGGAATACTGCATGCCTGGATAGAAAAAGTAATGCTTGTGAATGGATTCCTTTTAAACTTTACGCAAGGACAGTGTTAAATTTACTGGTAAAACTTTGAAGCCTTTCCTCTACATCTATTTTATTCACAAAAATTGAATGACAAATAATGTCCTAAAAGTACTTGTTAATTTTTCCCCACGATTTTATAGTGCGCATATATCCCTTCATCTTAACCTTTCTTCTTATTGACATCATGAAACACCATACCTTTAGATATAACAAAAATAATCAAAATTTTCATTAGCTAAAATTTGTCCTCATTTGTGAAGTCCGTTGTAGGTATTCATCCATGGTGTTTGACGCCCCACGTAACACTTTTTAAATAAACATTTATTAAATAATTATGACATTTTCCAATCAATATTTGTACAACAATATAAGCCTATATCCTTAATCCACGCAATACTATTTTTTACTTTCCTCCACTAACACTCTTTCTCCATAAGCATACTAATCCACCCTAGTAGTAGTAGCAGTAGTAGTAGTAGTAAGTAGTAGTAGTAGTAGTAGAGTAGTAGTAGTAGTAGTAGTAGTATAGTAGAAGTAAGTAGTAGTAGTAGTAGCAGTAGTAGTAGTAAGTATAGTATAGTAGTAGTATGGTAGTAAGTAGAAGTAGTAGTAGTATTAGTAAGTAGTAGTATAGCAGTAGTAGTAGAATAGAAGTAGTATTTAGTAGTATAGTAGAAGTAAGTAGTAGAAATAGTAGTAGTAGTAGCATAGTTTGTTGAGTAGTTTTGGGGTGTGGTCGGTAGTGGGTGGTGTTTTTGTGTGGGGATTGTGTGTATTGCCTGTGTGTGTGGTGTTGTTCTGTTGGTGCGTTGTGTGTGTGTGTATGTAGTGTTTCGTGTGTGGGGTGTTTTGTGTGGTGTGTCGTTTTTGTTGTGTGTAGTCGTGTTGTTGTTTTGTGTGTGTCGTCTTGTTTGTTCGGTCGTCGTGTGGCGTGTTTTTTTGGGTTTGTTTTTTTTTTTTGTTTTTTTCCCGGGCCCGTTTTGCCTTTTTCTTTGGGGGGGGGGGGGGGGGGGGGGGGGGGGGGGGGGGGGGGGGGGGGGGGGGGGGGGGGGAAAAAAAAAAAAGGGAATCCAAACAATAAAAACAATATACAGAATAGGAGCGATAATACAAATAAAAATCGTATAGCGAGGTAAAAAAACGGCCCAAGACATGTAAAAGACGTGTATCGACCAAGAGGGGGCGTGAAAAAGAAAGGGAACGGCGGGCGCCTCTTTTTCCTTGTTTGTTATGATAGAACCAAATTTTAGAGAGTTGCCTCGATAAACAATGATTAAAATGTTTGTGTGTGTGTGTGTGAAGAGAGAAGACAAAAAGAGAGAAGAGAGAAGAAAGAGAGAAAAGAGAGAGAGAGAGAGAGAGAGAGTGTGTTGTTGTGTTTAGGGTTTGTGAGAGAGAAGGGGAGTTTTTTTTTTTTTGTGTTTACATTTTTCCACCCCACCAACACACCACACCCCCAAAACACAAAACACACAACACACACACACAACCCAACACACACACATGGCTGTCGCTTTTTTTATTTAGATAAAAATTCGGTAAAAGAAATTGATCTCTCTCCTTTTTTCTCTCCTCTCTCCTTTTTCCCCCTCTCCCCTCCCCCTCTTTCCCCCTCCCCCCCTCTCTCCCCCTTTTCCTTCTCGCTCCCTCTTCTCTCTCTCTTTATGAATTATCTAAAAACGGGGATCAAGACGAAATAATACAAGAAATTAAAAAAGTTTAATACATACATTTTTTTCCACGTAATTTGATCAGATACACAAACACATCTATATCATTGAAGGTATTTTTGTCATTTTTTCTTTTTTTCTTATATTACTATCAGAAGAAAATAATGGCTTTATGACATCCATCATTTTTGTATTTGTCTTTTGCTCGTACGCCATTACTGCCATTACTGCACATTCCTTGCAATCAAACTCAATATATTGGGTTAATATTTGTCGTGCCAATCTTCCTATCACAACATACCAACTCTAGTAGTAATAGTAGTAGTTGTAGTAGTAGTAGTAATAGTAGTAGTAGTAGTAGTGGTAGTAGTAGTAAAACAATATATATAATTATAGTAGTAGTAGTAGTAGTGGTAGTGGGTGTAGTGTAGGGTAGTGTAGGTAGTAGTAGGTGAGTAGTAGTAGTAGTAGTAGTGGTAGTGGTAGTGGTAGTGGTAGTAGTAGTAGTAATAATAATAATGTTAAAAATAAGAAGATAAGAACCAGACAAGATTTTTCAAGACCAGTCAAAAACTACGTAACACTTTTTTTTGTCATTTCTAACCCCCTTCCCCCTTTGTCACGCCTTGTAACACGTGTCCAGACCCCCTTCCCCCTTTGTCACGCCTTGTAACACGTGTCCAGACCCCCTTCCCCCCTTGTCACACCTTGTAACACGTTCCAGACCCCCTTCCCCCCCCCTTGCCCACGCCTTGTAACACGTGTCCATAACCCCCTTCCCTCCTTGTCACCCCTTGTAACACGTGTCCAGACCCCCTTCCCCTCCCCCTTGTCACGCCTTGTAACACGTGTCCAGACCCCCTTCCCCCCTTGTCACGCCTTGTAACACGTGCCCCAGACCCCCTTCCCCCTTTGTCACGCCTTGTAACACGTGTCCAGACCCCCTTCCCCCCTTGTCACGCCTTGTAACACGTGTCCAGAGACCCCTTCCCTCCTTGTCACGCCTTGTAACACGTGTCCAGACCCCCTTCCCCCTTTGTCACGCCTTGTAACAACGTGTCCAGACCCCTTTCCCCCCTTGTCACGCCTTGTAACACGTGTCCAGACCCCCTTCCCCTTTGTCACGCCTTGTAACACGTGTCCAGACCCCCTTTCCCCCCTTGTCACGCCTTGTAACACGTGTTCCAGACCCCCTTCCCTCCTTGTCACGCCTTGTAACACGTGTCCAGACCCCCTTCCCCCTTGTCACGCCTTGTAACACGTGTCCAGACCCCCTTCCCCCCCTTGTCACGCCTTGTAACACGTGTCCAGAACCCCTTTCCCCCTTTGTCACGCCTTGTAACACGTGTCCAGACCCCCTTCCCCCTTGTCACGCCTTGAAACACGTGTCCAGACCCCCTTCCCCCCTTGTCACGGCCCTTGTAACACGTGTCCAGACCCCCTTCCCCCTTTGTCACGCCTTGTAACACGTGTCCAGACCCCCTTCCCCCCTTGTAAACGCCTTGTAACACGTGTCCCAGACCCCTTCCCTCCTTGTCACGCCTTGGTAACACGTGTCCAGACCCCCTTCCCCCTTTGTCACGCCTTGTAACACGTGTCCAGACCCCCCCTTCCCCCCTTGTCACTCCTTGTAACACGTGTCCAGACCCCCTTCCCCCTTTGTCACCGCCTTGTAACACGTGTCCAACCCCCTTCCCCCCTTGTCCACGCCTTGTAACACGTGTCCCAGACCCCCTTCCCCCCTTGTCACGCCTTGTAACACTGTCCAGACCCCCTTCCCCCCTTGTCACGACGCTTGTAACACGTGTCCAACCCCCTTCCCTCCTTGTCACGCCTTGTAACACGTGTCCAGACCCCCTTCCCCCTTGTCACGCCCTTGTAACACGTGTCCAACCCCCTTCCCCCCTTGTCACGCCTTGTAAACACGTGTCCAGACCCCCTTCCCCCTTTGTCACGCCTTGTAACACGTGTCCAGACCCCCTTCCCTCCTTGTCACGCCTTGTAACACGTGTCCAGACCCCCTTCCCTCCTTGTCACGCCTTGTAACACGTGTCCAGACCCCCTTCCCCCCCTTGTCACGCCTTGTAACACGTGTCCAGACCCCCTTCCCCCCTTGTCACGCCTTGTAACACGTGTCCCAGACCCCCTTCCCCCCTTGTCCACGCCTTGTAACACGTGTCCAGACCCCTTCCCCCTTTGTCACAGCCTTGTAACCGTGTCCAGACCCACTTCCCCCTTTAGTCACGCCTTGTAACACGTGTCCAGAACCCCTTCCCCCTTTGTCACGCCTTGTAACACGTGTCCAGAACCCCCCTAGGAAATTACGTAACACCACCTAGCCCCCCCTCCCCCAATTAGTAGGCTTCTATTTTCTTAATACAATAATATAGGCCTAAGTCTAACCTAAATACCTGCAAATCATCTACGACATTATTATTCAACATTATAAAATTCCTAAAAAAGGTAAATAATGATCAATAAAAAGAAAGGAGGGATTATTCTATGATTTTGCAAACTTTTTTCGGTAAATTTCCAGATGAACACCGAACTTCCTTTGGTGAACGAAACTATTTTTTTCTGGTGAATTTTGATGCGTTTTGAATGAATCTGCTAACCGTTTCTGTCGCAAACAACTTTTTTTTTTTTTTTGCACAAATGACAAAAAAAAGAGCCTAACCGAACCTATACCTAACCTAACCTTTACCTAACCTAACCTTTGCCTAACCTAACCTAACCTAACCTAACTTAACCTAACCTAACCTAACCTAACCTAACCTAACCTTTACCTAACAAAAAAACAAAAAAAATGGCAACAGAAACGTTTACCGTAGATAACAGTAATGTCGCCAGGACAGCTTTTGTTTCTGTTTACAGACGTGTGGTGGCGTTAATATTTACATTTCTACATCCATGATTTCAGGAAATCATGAAGGGGCTATCTGGAGAGTCTGTGTCATTTTGTGTCTTCATCTGTGTCATAGTATGGCTATAAATGAACAAATTACAAAAATATCTACAAAGTGGCTACCAACAGTCAAGTCGCCATCTAGTATTTATTTACTGAGTGTCGTCGTCGTCGTCCGAAAAAAAAACGCGTAGTGAAATTTGAAACCGTCTATACTTGCAGCTACAAAGCAAAAACAACGCTGAAACAGAGTAGATTATACAGTCATGATATAAACTACTGTGTATTATCTTCAGTGGCACATAAAAATCAGTAGTAATGCTATAATTCGTAATATATGGCGCCTGGCGACATGACTGTAGGTGGCGACTTGACTTATCTACGGTAGCAGATTAATTCAAAACACATCAAAACTCTCCAGAAAAAAATAGTTTCGTCCACCAAAGTGAATTCGGTGTTCATCTGGAATAATACCTTTTTTTCTTTTTCTTTCCCTCCTTCTTCGTTATCTTTCTTGTTATTTTCATTATTTTTTAGTATTCTTTTTTCCTCCTTCATTGCGTAACTCGTTTTATTATCATTTTTTATCATAACAAGTCAACTTTATAGCATTCCTAATTAATAAAGATGATGACGTGTTTAAAGTTATGAGAATCCACTTAAAAGACTTAATTATATGATAACACACAAACCATTAGAACAATTATGAACTGAAGATGATTGGTTTTCCCGAGAACTATTAAAATTTGCAACGAAAATGTGATCACTTGACGCTCCCCCCACTTAAAAGATCAAGTAATTGGTTTAGCGGGAAAAGTAAGAGTCATGGAGTATATACGTAGTTAGAATAAACATTAGTGTTGCCATATAGATAAAATGAATCGTATATGTCCTTTACTTACGGTGATAATCCAGATAATAATGCGATAAGGGGTTACTCTGTGGTGAAACGGCGCCATGACAATAAGCGCGAGTATCTGTTTACATTCTATAGACGAAAGAAGATCATACTCAGCGGAATGCATTTAAAGTTGTCTTATTTATTTTATAGTACTTGATTAATACCATATACCGTTCCTTTCTTTGTGGTTATTAGTATGCAAAACTATGTATGTCTAATAAGGTTTTTGATCCTTGGTATGATTTGTTATGAAGGGATTGAGTAGTGTAAACGTGGTATTGAATCTAAACTAAAGGGATTACGGGATGAGATTTGATACTTTGATCCTATACTTCTTTCTACTACCACTACCGGTACTACTACTACTTCTACTACTACCACTACTATTACTACTACTACTACTACTACTACTACCACTACTACTACTACTACTATCACACTACTACTACTACTACTACTACTACTTCTACTATTATCACAGTACTACTACTACTACTACTACTACTACTACTACTACTACTACTACTACTACTATCACACTACTACTACTACTACTACTACTACTACTACTTCTACTATTATCACAGTACTACTACTACTACTACTACTACTACTACTACTACTACTACTACTATTATCACACTACTACTACTACTACTACTACAACTACTACTACTATTATCACACTACTACTACTACTACTATTATCACACTACTATCACCACTACCACTACTACTATAGCTACTACTACTACTATTACCACTACCACTACTATACTACTACTACTATTACCACTACTACTACTACTACTACTACTACTACCACTACTACTACTACCACCACTACTACTACCACTACTACTACTACTACAGGCACGCAGGAGGTGGGGTTGGCGCGCTTTCAGACGGGACCCATGACCACCACTGACAGTCTCCTGGATGCGGGGTTCGATTCCCTTCCTTCTCTTCGTCAGGTAGGTCATGGCTGGTCCTCGAGTTATTCTTTACCTTATCTTGACCTCATGTTCTCTTGGACCTAATTATCTTGATTCCTTTATTTTTATCTTTATATCCTTACCTATTTATCTTTACCTCATGTTACCCTTTAATTTTTACTTTCTTTTGTCTGGAAACACATCTCAGAAAACAAGAAACTAACAAAATTAAGATGAACAGGTCTGAAAATATATAAAAACATGTCTATTAATTACCTTCCTCTGCTGTACCCCTCTCTCTCTCTCTCTCTCTCTCTCTCTCTCTCTCTCTCTCTCCTCTCTCTCTCCTCTCTCTCTCTCTCTCTACTCAGGAAACTAACTAAACTAAGAAATATGTCTGAAAATATATATAAATTGATGTATATTGTTTTCCTTCCTCTGCTGTACCTCCCCCCTCTCTCTCTCTCTCTCTCTCTCTTTCCTCTCTCTCTCTCTCTCTCTCTCTCTCTCCTCTCTCTTCTCTCTCTCTCTCTCTCTCTCTCGTCTCTCTCTCTCTTCTCCTCTCTCTCTCTCTCTTCCTCTCTCTCTCTCTCTCTCTCTCCTCTCTCTCTCTCTCTCTCTCTCTCTCTCTCTCCTTCTCTCTCTCTCTCTCTCTCTCCTCCCCCCCCCCCTTCAGGTGACCTTCTCGACTCACCTCAAGCTACACCGAGTCACCGCTCATGTCCCTGTGCTGAGTTACGCCGTCACTGACTCACCCGATGAGCTCTTCGTGGGTGAGTCAGTCTCTCTCTCTCTCTCTCTCTCTCTCTCTCTCTCTCTCTCTCTCTCTCTCTCCTCTCTCTCTCTCTCTCTCTCCTCTCTCCTCTCTCTCTCTCTCTCTCTCTGATAAAATAACCAACTCTTATATTTACCGCATCATTCATTTATCATTTTCGTGTTCCAGCATTTTATCTCAAACAAAGCAAAACCTGTCATTTTTTTAACCAATTTAGTCCACTAGCCCCTATTTTCGTGCACTTTCAAACAACTTAGCCAATTCTAGTACACTTTTCTATACAATATCTATTTTCAAATGGACATAGGCGTTATAACACACAGAAAACCATCAATATTTTTAATCAATTCAGTTAACTTATCATTATTTTCGCGCCATTTCAGTCAACTAAGCTAACTGAATCACCATTTTTGTATGCATTATCTAATTTTTTTATGTCTTTTATCTATATTATTCCAGCTTTCCATCTATACCAATTATTCTATTCCCTCTATTATTCCATTATATCTTTATTATCAACATTTTTGTGCCATTTCAGTCAACTTAGCTAACTGTATCGCCATTTTCTATACATTATCAGACTTCTTATTGTTTTCTATCTCTACTATTCCAGCTTTCCATCTATACCAATTATCATATTTCCTCTATTATTTCCATTCCATCTATCATTATTTTCGTGCCATTTTAATCAACTTAGCTAACTGTGTCGCCATTTTTCTATACCTAACTTTATAATGTCTTCTATCTCTATTATTCCATCTATACCAATTATTTTAATCCCTCTATTATTCCAATGTATCTTTATTATCAACATTTTCGCGCCATTTTAATCAACTTAGCTAACTGTACCGCCATTTTTTATACATGATCTAACTTTTAATGTCCTTTATCTATATTATTCCAGCTTTCCATCTATACCAATTATTCTATTCCACTATTATGCCATTATATCTTTATTATCACCACTTTTCACGCCATTTCAATCAACTTAGCTAATTGTATCGCCATTTTTTATACCTTGTCTTACTTTATAATGTCTTCTATCTCTATTATTCCATCAATCTATTTATACCAATTATTTTATTCCCTCTATTATTTCCATTCCATCTTTATTATCACCATTTTTGTGCCATTTCAGTCAACTTAGCTAACTGTATCCCTATTTTTCTATACCTTATCAGATTTCTTAATGTTTGATATCTCTATTATTCCATCTATACCAATTATCTGAATCCATCTATTATTCCAATGTATCTTTATTATCAACATTTTCGCGCCATTTCAATCAACTTAGCAAACTGTATCGCCATTTTTTATATCTTGTCTCACTTTATAATGTCTTCTATCTCTATTACTCCATCAATACCAATTATTCTATTCCCTCTACTATTCCATTATATCTTTATTATCACCACTTTCGCGCCATGTCAATCAACTAAGCTAACTGTATCGCCATTTTCTATGCATGATCTAACTTTGTAATGTCCTTTATCTGTACAATTCGTCACAGAACTGGTGCCCAAGAAGGGTGACATCCACGTGAGGTGTTGCAGAGGCCTTGTGTTTCACGCTTTCAAGATTGAGTTGCGGAAATACGAGTGGCAACATGTCTGTGTGTCGCTAAACCTTGAGACTGCAGTGTTGCGTGTGTTGTTTGATGATTTGGTAGTTGTTTTGCTGCGTTTGTGTTGGTGTTGTTTTGGTATTGTGTGGTTTTTTTTCCTCTTTTTCTAAGTCTTTTGTTTCTAAGCTTTTCCATTTGTCTTCTTTCCCTTCTAAACACTCTCATAAGTACATAAGAACATAAGAAAATAAGGAAGCTACAAGAGGCCGCGAGACCTACACGTGGTAGTTCCTGTAATACTCTCATACACGTTTCCTCCTTCGCCTTGTTTAAATATTGTGTATCTAGGTTTTTTTTCTCTTTTTCTAAACCATTTATCTCTAAACTCTTACTTTTACATTTATCTCTTACCCATTGATCTTTTTCTTCTTTTTAAACACACTTATACACCATCCTCCTTCGCCTTGTTTAAATAGTGTTTATCTGTTTTTTTTCTCTTTTTCTAAACCATTCGTCTCTAAGCTTACCCATTGTTCTTTTTTCTTCTTTCTAAACACACTCATACATCTTCCTCCTTCGCCTTGTTTAAGAGGAAAATATTGAGTTTTAAGTATTGTATGCCTTTTTTTTTAATCTTTTTATAACTCTTTTGTCTCTAAACTTACCCATTTTTTTTTTCATCTTTCTTCTTTCTAAACACACTCATACACCATCCTCCTTCGCCTTGTTCAAAAAAAAATATTCGAATTATGTATTGTGTGCCTGTTTTTGTCTCTTTTTCTAAACCATTTGTTTCTAAACTTACCCATTTGTCTTTTTCTTCTTTCTAGACACACTCATACCCACCCTCCTACGCCTTGTTCAAGAAGAAAATATTCGAATTAAGTATTGTGTGTCTGTTTATTTATCTTTTTCTAAACTTTTTGCCTCGAAGCTTAACCATTTACCTTTTTTTTCTCTTCTTAATACCCTCATACACCTTCCTCCTTCACCCACTCCTCCAGGAATACACCGTCAACTTAGAGGAAGCAACACGAAGAGCTACTGACGAAGGCCAACCCCTGGAGGTGCGTGGAGGAGGACGTCTGGTGGTGGGGCAGAAGTTATTTTCCCTCGATGGAGACTTCCTGTTATTACAAACGCTAGATGGCGAGGTGGCTGACTGGAGACTTTTGAACCAGGCCCTTTCTCTGACTGACATGAGGGCTTTGATCCAGTGCCGGATGTCCCTAGCCTCCCCACGCCCTTACTGGACATCCTAAGTGATGGTTTTGAGGTCGTAGGCGCCACCAGTATCCACAACATTACCCTGAAGGACATCTGTGAGGACCACCATAAGGACTTCTATCTCTTCTTCACGGAAAGGATGAGTTATATGAGAGCCAAGTCGTGGTGTCGTAAGCTAAAGGGATCCGTCGTACTCCCACAAGACCCCCAGACTAACGCCCTGGTCTTGGATATGTCTCTAGGGTTCCGGGACGTCTGTGCGAAGATCTGGACGCATTTTTATTGGATAGGTGCTGAAGGGGACGTTGAGGAAGGGACATGGAAGACAGCAGAGGGAGGGGAAGGCATTACTTTCGCCCCTTTCGTAGAGGAGTATGCGGCGGTTCAGAGGATATGTTGTGTGTGGCGGCCGATGCGCATATCAGGTGAGTGTTTTTTCTCTTTTTAACAGCATGAGGGACAGACCAAGGGGAAAACACCGAAGTTATAAAATCCCCGCTATCTGCCACTCTCTATAAAGAAGAAAGTGAGAGAAATAAACAAGTGGGAATGTCAGTTTAGTTTAAGTTGTATATCAATAATTTTGTTCGTAACATTACCTTTTCTATGAATGAACCAGTCAAACAGTTTCGACTCCATTCACTTAACCCCTTCACGCCCTATCTTTCCTTTGCTATAAAAAAAATGTATGTTGTCGAGCCATAAAATTAGAAAAGTCACTGAATATACCAAATTAGTTAGTCGACAAGGATACTAAACAGGTCATATCTATAAAATATTACTTATAGTCACTAAAAATCGTCTAATGGCACCCAAATTACAATGGAAATTACGTTCTGGGCCTCAAGGGGTTAAAAATTCATCAATCATTCATTTTCTCATACTCAATACTAACTTTCCTATTTTCTTCCTTCCCCCCACCCACGCACACTCACACACACCAGGTATAAATGGGCAGCAAATCCATGCAATATAGAAACGTGTGTGATATGTGCCTTCAAAACACACCCAGAACTCAGACTATACGGCCTCTGTACTGTATCTTCCATCGACCGTCTCTACTCCATCCGCGACAACCCAACCTTGGACCTGGTGTTCGAGGGCGCCTCCCACGTGGTGCTGGAGGCTCACAACGGGTCCTGGGTGATGCGTAGTCGCCTGTACCCTAACCTGAAGGCGGAGATGGTGGTGCAGTGGGAGGGGCAAGATCCTGTAGGTGTTCGCACTTGGGTGATCGAAGGAGACAGGTGCAGGGAGAAAGAGGTGAGTGTGATAAGGAGATAAGGAGGAGATAAGGTGGAGATAAGGAGGATATAAGGTGGATATAAGGAGGATATAAGGAGGATATAAGGAGATAAGGAGGAGATAAGGATGAAATGAGGAGGATATAAGGAGATAAGGAGGTTATAAGGTGGATATAAGGAGGATATAAGGAGATAAGGAAGATATAAGGAGGACATAAGGATATAAGATAAGATACTTTGATCCTATCTAGACACTTTGCAAGTACTAACTACAAGGTTATTGACTATACAAAGCGCCACCACGCCAGGACGAACTTGGTGGGCTCGAGCCGCTGATCGAATGCAGGGACTCTGCATGCGAGCCCGTAGCTCTACCAACCGCGCCACCCTGGCGGGTGAGGAGATAAGGATGAAATGAGGAGGATATAATGAGGAGATAAGGAGGAGAGAAGGTGATAAGGGATTAGGGAGTTAGAGCAGGGTATTGGTGATGATAGTAATAGATTTAATAGATCAGAATGTTGTAGCGGGGAATAAAGATAAGGAAGATTATGGAGAGAGAGAGAGAGAGAGAGAGAGAGAGAGAGAGAGAGAGAGAGAGAGAGAGAGAGAGAGAGAGAGAGACTCCACTCACTACTCACTCCACCCACTACTCCCACCATCACCACAACCATTCACCCCCACTACTCCCACCATCACCACAACCATTCACCCCCACTACTCCCCCCATCACCACAGCCATTCACCCCCACTACTCCCACCATCACCACAACCATTCACCCCCACTACTCCCACCATCACCACAACCATTCACCCCCACTACTCCCACCATCACCACAACATTCACCCCCACTACTCCCCCCATCACCACAGCCATTCACCCCCACTACTCCCACCATCACCACAACCCATTCACCCCACTACTCCCACCATTACCACAACCATTCACCCAACTACTCCCACCCATCACCACAACCTTCACCCCGACTACTCCCACCATCACCAAAACCCATTCACCCCCACACTCCCACCCATCACCACAGCCATTCACCCCGACTACTCCCCCCAAATCACCACAACCATTCACCCCGACTATTTCCCACCATCACCACAACCATTCACCCCCACTACTCCCACCATCACCACAACCATTCACCCCCCACTACTCCCACCATCACCACAACCATTCACCCCGACTAACTCCCACCATCACCACAACCATTCACCCCCACTACTCCCACCATCACCACAACCATTCACCCCCCCTACTCCCCCATCACCACAACCATTCACCCCCACTACTCCCACCATCACCACAACCATTCCACCCCACTACTCCCACCATCACCACAACATTCACCCCCACTATCCCCCCCATCCCACAACCATTCACCCCCACTACTCCCACCATCACCACCACCATTCACCCCCACTACTCCCCCATCCCCACAACCATTCACCCCCCCTACTCCCACCATCACCCAAAACCATTCACCCCCACTACTCCCACCATCACCACAACCATTCACCCCGACTACTCCCACCATCACCACAACCATTCCCCCCCCACTACTCCCACCATCACCACAACCATTCACCCCCACTACTCCCACCATCACCACAACCATTCACCCCCACTCTCCCACCATCACCACAAACCATTCACCCCCACTACTCCCACCATCACCACAACCATTCACCCCGACTACTCCCCCCATCACCACAACCATTCACCCCGACTACTCCCACCATCACCACAACCATTCACCCCCCACTACTCCCCCCACACCCAAAAAACCATTCACCCCCACTACTCCCACCATCACCACAACCATTCACCCCCACAAACTCCCCCCATCACCACAACCTTCACCCCCACTACTCCCACCATCACCACCACCATTCAACCCCCACTACTCCCCCCATCACCACAACCATTCACCCCCCTACTCCCACCATCACCACAACCATTCCACCCCCCTACTCCCACCATCACCGCAACCATTCACCCCGACTACTCCCACCATCACCACAACCATTCACCCCGACTACTCCCACCATCACCACAACCATTAAACCCCCACTACTCCCACCATCCCCAAAACCATTCACCCCCCTACTCCCACCATCACCACAGCCATTCACCCCCCTACCCCACCATCACCACAACCATTCACCCCCATACTCCCACCATCACCACAACCATTCACCCCCCCTACTCCCAAACCCATCACCACAACCATTCACCCCCACTACCCCCCACCTCACCACAACCATTCACCCCGACTACTCCACCATCACCACAACCATTCACCCCACTACTCCACCATCACCACAACCATTCACCCCCCCTACTCCCACCATCACCACAACCATTCACCCCCACTACTCCCACCATCACCACAACCTTCACCCCCACTACTCCCCCATCACCACAACCATTCACCCCCACTACTCCCCCATCACCACAGCCATTCACCCCACTACTCCCACCATCACCAAAACCATTCCCCCCCCTACTCCCACCATCACCACAGCCTTCACCCCCACTATCCCCCATACCACAACCATTCACCCCGACTACTCCCACCATCACCCACAACCATTCACCCCGACTACTCCCACCATCACCACAACCATTCACCCCCACTACTCCCACCATCACCACAACCATTCACCCCCCCTACTCCCACCAATCCCCAAACACCATTCACCCCCACTACTCCCACCATCACCAAAACCATTCACCCCGACTACTCCCACCATCACCACAACCATTCACCCCACTACTCCCACCATCACCCAACCATTCACCCCGACTACTCCCACCATCCCCAAACAACCTTTTCCCCCCCACTACTCCCCACCATCACCACAACCATTCACCCCCCCTACTCCCACCATCACCACAGCCATTCACCCCCCCTACCCCCCCCATCACCACAACCATTCACCCCCACTACTCCCACCATCACCACAACCATTCACCCCCCCTACTCCCACCATCACCACAACATTCACCCCCACTACTCCCACCATCAACCACAACCATTCCCCCCGACTACCCCCACCATCACCACAACCATTCACCCCCACTACTCCCACCATCACCACAACCATTCACCCCGACTACTCCCCCCACACCACAACCATTCACCCCGACTACTCCCACCATCACCACAACCATTCCCCCCCCCTACTCCCACCATCACCACAACCATTCCCCCCCCTACTCCCCCCATCACCACAACCATCCCCCCACTACTCCCCACCATCACCAAAACCCATTCACCCCGACTACTCCCCCATCACCACAACCATTCACCCCCACTACTCCCACCATCACCACAGCCTTCACCCCGACTACTCCCACCATCACCACAACCTTCACCCCGACTACTCCCACCATCACCACAACCATTCACCCCCACTACTCCCACCATCACCACAACCATTCACCCCCACTACTCCCACCATCACCACAACCATTCACACCCGACTACTCCCACCATCACCACAACCATTCACCCCCCACTCCCCACATCCCACAACCATTCCCCCCCCCTACTCCCCCATCACCACAACCATTCCCCCCACTACTCCCCCATCACCACAACCATTCACCCCCACTACTCCCACCATCACCACAACCTTCACCCCCACTCTCCCCCCATCCCCAAACAACCATTCACCCCCACTACTCCCACCATCACCACCCCATTCACCCCCACTACTCCCCCATCCCACAACCATTCACCCCCCCTACTCCCACCATAAACCACAACCATTCACCCCCACTACTCCCACCATAAACCACAACCATTCACCCCGACTACCCCCACCATCACCACAACCATTCACCCCCACTACTCCCCCCATCACCACAACCATTCACCCCCACTACTCCCACCATCACCACAACCATTCACCCCCACTACTCCACCATCACCACAACCATTCACCCCCACTACTCCCACCATCACCACAACCATTCACCCCGACTACTCCCCCCATCCCCCACAACCATTCCCCGACTACTCCCCCATCACCACAACCATTCACCCCCACTACTCCCCCCATCACCAAAACCATTCACCCCCACTACTCCCACCATCACCACAACCATTCACCCCCACTACTCCCCCCATCACCACAACCATTCCCCCCCCACTACTCCCCACCATCACCACCACCATTCACCCCCACTACTCCCCCCCATCACCACAACCATTCACCCCCCCTACTCCCACCATCACCAAAACCATTCACCCCCACTACTCCCACCATCACCGCAACCATTCACCCCGACTACTCCCACCATCACCACAAACCATTCACCCCGCTACTCCCACCATCACCACAACCATTCACCCCCACTATTTCCCACCATCACCACAACCTTTTCACCCCCCTACTCCCACCATCACCAAGCCATTCCCCCCCCTACCCCCACCATCACCACAACCATTCACCCCCACTACTCCCACCATCACCACAACCATTCACCCCCCCTACTCCCACCATCACCACAACCATTCACCCCCACTACTCCCCCATCACCACAACCATTCACCCCGACTACCCCCACCATCACCACAACCATTAAACCCCCACTACTCCCACCATCACCACAACCATTCACCCCCCCTACTCCCACCATCAACCACAACCATTCACCCCCACTACTCCCACCATCACCACAACCATTCACCCCCACTACTCCACCATCACCACAACCATTCACCCCCACTACTCCCACCATCACCCAAGCCATTCACCCCCATACTCCCACCATCACCACAACCATTCACCCCCCCTACTCCCACCATCACCACAGCCATTCACCCCCCACTACTCCCACCATCACCACAACCATTCACCCCGACTACTCCCACCATAAACCACAACCATTCACCCCGACTACTCCACCATCACCACAACCATTCACCCCCACTACCCCACCATCACCACAACCATTCCACCCCCCCTACTCCCCCATCACCACAACCATTCACCCCCACTACTCCACCATCACCACAACCATTCACCCCGACTACTCCCACCATCACCACAACCATTCACCCCCACTACTCCCCCCATCACCACAACCATTCACCCCGACTACTCCCACCATCACCACAACCATTCACCCCCCAACTACTCCCACCATCACCACAACCATTCACCCCCCTACTCCCCCCATCACCAAAAGCCATTCACCCCCCCTAACCCCCCCATCACCACAACCATTCACCCCCACTACCCCCCACCATCACCAAAACCATTCACCCCCCCTACCCCACCATCACCACAACCATTCACCCCCACTACTCCCACCATCACCAAAACCATTCACCCCGACTACTCCCACCATCACCACAACCATTCACCCCCACTACTCCCACCATCACCACAACCATTCACCCCGACTACTCCCCCTCACCACAACCATTCACCCCCACACTACTCCCACCATCACCACAACCATTCACCCCGACTACTCCCACCATCACCACAACCATTCACCCCCACTACTCCCCCCATCACCACAACCATTCACCCACCCTCTTCTCACCCCCTTCAGGTCCAGCTCCTCCTCACCTCCTGTAGCGACCACGAGTTTACCTGTGATGACGGGTCCTGCGTCGCCCGAGCCCATCGCTGCGACCTCCGCGTGGACTGCAGAGACCAAAGCGACGAAGGAAACTGCTCTGTCGTCCTCCTCCCAAAAGGCTACTCCCCCTCCCTCCCCCCTCCCTCCACCTCCTCCTCCTCCGCCCTCCCCATCGCCATCGCCCTCCACATCACCTCCGTCAGGGAGTTCGATCTCTCCTCCTTCAGTATTAGCGTCGACGTATACCTCATGCTGTCATGGCAGGATCGACGGCTCAAGTATAGGAATCTGGTGCAGGATTTTCGGGCTAATAAACTGAAGGATTCGAAGGAGGTGTGTGTGTGTGTGTGTGTGTGTGTGTGTGTGTGTGTGTGTGTGTGTGGGTGTGGGTGTGTGTGTGTGTGTGTGTGTGTGTGTGTGTGTGTGTGTGTGTGTTGAAGGACGAGGAGTGAATATAGTAGAAATGTTATGATTTTGTTTTTTTCGGAAACTTTTTCTCCTCCTCCTCCTCCTCCTCCTCCTCCTCCTCCTCCTCCTCCTCCTCCTCCTCCTCCTCCTCCTCCTCCTCCTCGTAGTGCTTTCCTACCCCTTAAATTTCATTCCCTTACTCCCTCACCTTTCCTTCCTTCATTTCATTTCCTATATTTTTTTCCATTTCTTTCCCTCTCTCTTTTCCTCACTCACTTTCCGCTTCGGTTCATTTTGCCGTAGTGACACTTTTTCTACAACGTCAATAACCTTCGCTATCCATACATACAAATGATCTAGATAGGAACCAGAATACCTTAATTAACCTACCTATATATTGTCACCTTAATCAACGTATCTCTCTCTCTCTCTCTCTCTCTCATCTTCTCTCTCTCTCTCTCTCTCTCTCCTCTCTCTCTCCTCTCCTCTCTCGCTCTCTCTCTCTCTCTCACTCTCTCTCTCTCTCTCTCTCTCTCTCTCTCTCTCTCTCTCTCTCTCTCTCTCCTCTCTCTCTCTCTCTCTCTCTCTCTCTCTCTCTCTCTCTCTCTCTCTCTCTCTCCCCTCTCTCTCTCTCCTCTCTCTCTCTCTCTCTCTCTCTCTCTCTCTCTCTCTCTCTCTCTCTCTCTCTCTCTCTCTCTCTCTCTCTCTCTCTCTCTCTCTCTCCCCTCTCCTCTCTCTCTCTCTCTCTCTCTCTCTTCCTCTCTCTCTCCTCTCTCTCTCTCTCTCTCTCTCTCTCTCTCTCTCTCTCTCTCTCAGGTGTGGGTCCCGAACTTAGACGTACATGACGGTACGCGTAGCACTGTGGATATCAAGACATACTCCACAGCTAGCTATGTCGTGAGGCACTCCACCTCCTTACCTAATGATGACACGACGCTTAGGAAAGGTACTGTGATTGCTAGCTGGCTGGTGGTGGTGGTGTAATGTTAATCCCTTGAAAATAGATAAAGGGAATAAGATACTAAAAAAAATACTTGGATACAATACTTGAAAATACAAATACTTGGGAATAGTTCTGAAGTGAGTGAGTGAGTGAGTGAGTGAGTGAGTGTGTGGGACCGCTGTGGGTGGGTGAGTTATGAGTGAATGCGTGATTACCTATTTTTAACATATTTGTTGACTTATCCATATTTTTTTAGTGTTCCCATGCTTTTTTTTTACAATTTCATGTTGTTTGTGTTTATCCCTTTGCGACCCAGAACGTAATTTCCATTGTAATTTGGGTACCATTACACAATTTTTAGTGACTATAAGCAATATTTTATAGATATGACCTGTTTAGTATCATTATCCACTAGCTAATGTTGTATATTAAGTTACTTTTCGTAATTTTATGGCTAACAACATACAATTTTTTATAGCAAAGGAAAGATCTGGGTGTGAAGAGGTTCAGAAAATTGTTACTTTTGGTCCTTGTTTATATTTGATTATTTGATTGGTTATTCGTGTTTATTTTTGTTGTTGTTGTTGGTAGTGGTAGTAGTGGTAGTGGTGGTGATGGTAGTGTTGTCATTGTTATTGTCCAAGCTCGCTTCTCTCGCTTGGACACCTATTTCAGCCGAATTCATTCTTTGGTACTAAATAGATTGGTGAATCTGTCATAGAGGCTTTTAATGTTTACTCCACGATTGGGGGCAAGGTCTAGAGTGCATATAGGCTTGTAAATGTTTCCCTTCCACGATGGGGGCAGGTCTCTAGAGTGATATGGCTTGTAAATAGTTACGTCACGATTGGGCAAGGTCTAGAGTGCACTATAGGCTGTATAAAAGTTTACTCCACGATTGGTGGGCAATGTCTAGAGTGCATATAGGCTGTACATGTTACCTACATGATGGGGCGCAAGGTCTAGAGGATATAGGCTGTAAATGTTACTGCACATGGGGTGTAAGGGTCTAAGGCTATAGGCTTGTAACAAAGTATTATCCATGAATTTGGGGCACAGTTTTAGAGTGATATAGGCTGTAAAATGTTTACTCACGATTGGGCAAGGTTTAGTCATATAGCTTGTAAATGTTTACTCCAGATTGGGCAAGGTTAGATTGCATATGGCTTTGTAACAGTACTCATGAATGGGGCAAGGTTAGAGTGATATGCTTGTAAATGTTACTCACGATGGCAAGGTCTAGAGTGCATATTGGCTTGTAATGTTTACTCCACATTTGGGGCAAGGTCTATGTGATATAGCTTGTATAATGTTTTATCACTGATTGTGGGCAGGTTGAGTGCATATAGGCTTGTAAAATGTTTATCCAGAATGGGGCAGGTCTAGAGTGCATTAGGCTTGTACAATGTTTACTCCACGATTGGAGGGCAATGGTTCAGAGTGCATTATTAGGCTTGAATGGTTTACTCAGATTGGGGCAAGGTCTAGAGTCATAAGGCTTTTAAATGTTTACTCCACGATTGGGGGCAAGGTCTAGAGTGCATATAGGCTTGTAAAATGTTTACTCCACGAATGGGGGCAAGGTCTAGAGTGCATATAGGCTTGTAAAATGTTTACTCCACGAATGTGAGTTGTAAAAAGTTGACTTTAGCCTGTGCGAGCTTGGACACGTTCCACATCTTTAGTGTGGACGTCTATTTCCTAGTTACTATCATTATTAGTGGTGTAGTGATGATAATAATAGTGGTGGTGGTGTTATTAGTATTAGTGATGATGATATGATAATGATATTATTATCCTTATTATAAGTGGTAGTGGTGATATTAGTAGTAGTGGTGGTGATGGTATTATTGCTGTTAGTAAATTGGATGATAGTGATAGTGATGAGCATAGTGATGATGGTGATGATAATAATGATGGTGTTATTATCCTTATTGGTAATGGTGATATTAGTAGTAGTGGTGGTGTTGTTATTAGAAATAGTGAAGAGAATGGTAGTGATGGTGATGATAAAGAGTGATAGTGATGATGATAGTGATGATGGTGATGATAATAATAATGGTGTTATTATCCTTATGATTAGTGGTAGTGGTGATATTAGTAGTAGTGGTGGTGTTGTTATTAGAATTAGTGAAGAGAATGGTAGAGATAGTGATGATGATAGTGATGATGATGATAGTGATGATGGTGATGGTGGTGTTTCAGACGTGATGTACAGTGGCGCACACAACAGGCTGCTCCTCCGCCAGGACCTCACACTCACCTTCAAGTGCCACTTCAAACTGCACATGTACCTTTTGACTCCCAGAAGTGTCACGTAGTCTTCGCCCTCGAGGATGTCGCAGAGCACGTCGGAATTCTGGAAAAGGTGGGTCAAGAAAAATTTAACCCCTTGAGGCCCAGAACGTAATGTCCAATGTAATTTAGGTACCATGAAACGATTTTGAGTTAATATAAGGAATATTTTATAGATGTGACCTGTTTAGTATCCTTGACCACTAACTAATTTGGTATATTCAGTGACTTTTCGTAACTTTATGGCTAACAACAGATGATGTTTTGTGAGATAGAAGGAATGTGAGGAATACTTGGGAATATAATGAGGATAGAGGAATAGTTCTGAAGTGAGTGAGTGAGTGAGTGAGTGAGTGAATGACTGTGTGAGTATGTGTGAGATAGAAGTGAATGAGATAAAAGTGAGATAGAAGGAATGTGAGCAATACTTGGGAATAAAATAAATAAAGAATAGGATACTCAAAAAAATACTTGGATACAATACTTGAAAATACAAATACCTGGGAATAGAGGAATAGTTCTGAAGTGAGTGAGTGAGTGAGTGAGTGAGTGGGTGGGTGGGTGAGTGAGTGAGTGAGTGGGTGGGACCGCTGTGGGTGGGTGAGTCATGAGTGAATGCGTGATTACCTATTTTTAACATATTTGTTGACTTATCCATATTTTTTTAGTGTTCCCATGCTTTTTTTTACAATTTCATGTTGTTTTTGTTTATCCCTTTGCGACCCAGAACGTAATTTCCATTGTAATTTAGGTACCATTAGACGATTTTTAGTTAATGTAAGTAATGTTTTATAGATATGACCTGTTTAGTATCCTTGTCCATTAGTTAATTTGGTATATTCAGTTAGTTTTTGTAATGTTATGGCTGACGACAGACGATTTCATATGCAAAGGAAAGATCTGGGCGTGAAGGGGTTAAGGTGTCACAGAACACGTGAGAATTCTGGGAAAGGTAAGTTAAATAGGCGTTTATCTATCCATATTTACCTATTTTGGCCTATTTATTGAGTTATCTGTATCGTTCTGTAAGGAATTTTTTGTACAAGGAACGTTTTTTTGCGTAATCAACACACATGCACAGGAACAAAGTTTACAGGAACTACCACACTAATTAACCACATGCAGATCTCGCGGCCTCTTGTAGCTTCCTTATTTTCTTCTCATGTTCTAATCTAAGGTAGTGAGAGGAGTCTAATCTATTTCCTACGCTATGTTATTACAGGATGGTAGAGGCGTTAGTTTTGAAGGGACGAGGAGCCTTCTGGAGTATACTGTTGTGAAGGAAGAGTTAAAAGTGTTCAGCGAGAAGAATGTTAGTTACGCCAGGGTAAGTGATACGCACACACACACACACACACACACACACACACACACACACACACACACACACACACACATACACTCTCTCACACACACACACACACACACACACACACACACACACGTTTGCAGTAGTTCCTTCTATGATCACTTTTGGGTTGAATGGTTAAAGAGTTGTCCTGATTTTCCTAAGGTCCTGGGTTCGATCCCCTGACATAGCCTATATGCAAGGGATTTAAACTCACACACACACACACACACACGATGATGTTATGTAATTATAGTTGTTAATATATGAATAACTTTCTGTTCTGGTTATTTAAGTCTATGAATATTCTCTCTCTCTCTCTCTCTCTCTCTCTCTCTCTCTCTCTCTCTCTCTCTCTCTCTCTCTCTCTCTCTCTCTCTCTCTCTCTCAACAGGTGTCACTCATGTTCCACAATCAGTTCAGTTACTACATCGCCAACACCTTCATGCCAAGCCTTATTCAGGTGCTGATTGGACTAGCAACGCTGAAATTCGACGTAGCTGATTTCCAAGTATGTTGTGTGTGTGTGTGTGTGTGTGTGTGTGTGTGTGTGTGTTTGTGTGTGTATTCATCTAGTTGTATTTTACAGGGCCAGAGCGACGCTCGTATGGCCCCGTCTTCATATCAACATTTTTATCATTCATCCTTAGTGCTTAGTGTTGGGGGAAGCCATCACCCCGGGAGACGGGTCACAAACCCCCGGCTAACACCCGGTACCGATTCATTGCTGGGTGGACAGGGGCTCGGGTTTTAAGAAGACCGCCCGTCTGTCTTCGCTCCGCCCGGGGATCGAACCCGGGACTTCTTGGTTGTGAGGCGAGCGTGCTAACCCTTACACTACAGAGTTCCCTGTGTGTGTGTGTGTGTGTGTGTGTGTGTGTGTGTGTGTGTGTGTGTGTGTGTGTATGTGTGTGTGTGTGTTTGTCTGTGGTGTGTGTGTGTGTGTGTGTGTGTGTGTGTGTGTGTGTGTGTGTGTGTGTGTGTGTGTGTGTGTGTGTGTGTGTGTGTGTGTGTGTGTGTGTGTGTGTGTGTACCAACCATCTTATAAAGGAATGATTAAAAGTGCAAACTATCTAACATCCATATTCAAACTACAAATATAATACCTTTTTTTTACAGGATATCATAAAAATACACACTAATTTATAATCTACCAGAGTCTATTCATCTTCAAATCACGTATTTTATAATGGTATTCATCCTTTAACAACCTATTAAATCCAATCTAAAAGTTCACGCTTATTCATAACCCATCAGTACTTATCTACTAATCACGTATTTCATAATTAATATATTCACCCTTTCACAACCTATTAATTAAAATCCAAAAAACACACTAATTTTTAACCAATCATAGTCTATTTATCTATTAATCACGTATTTCATAATTAATATATTCACCCTTTCACAACCTATTAATTAAATCCAAAAAACACACTAATTCTTAACCATCCCTTGTCTATGTTTCTATTAATCTAACGTATCTATATATCGTATTCACCCCTTGTCCTCAACCTCTACTCCTTCAAACACACGGACAGGAACATACACGTGTAGGAATCATGCCATTGTAGATTCCTTATTGCCTTCTGTTCCTTTGTTCTAACAGGATCGTATTATGGTATCTCTCACCTCCCTCCTCGTCCTGGCAACCTTCTTCACTCAAACCAGTCAAACCATACCTAAAACATCCTATCTGAAGCTTATAGACGCTTGGTTTGTCGCCCTCATCTTCTTAGACTCGCGATTATCATGTCTATAGTCAACGTGGAGATTCTTCGGCTAAAACTCAAACCCTATTGGCAGTTTCTTCGCTACTCCACCTTCAAAGGCTTCTACAGGGTGTTTGTCCTCGTGTAGAAGGGCTGTAGGGTGTACTAGGTATAGGGCCAGGAAGATGAGACTCGCTAACGCTCTTGGTAAGCCTGAGGAAGTGAATAAGTTGTTGTTTAAGTTGTTTGCGTGTTGTGTGGTGTGTGTTATTTTGTGTTTTGTGAGTGTATCTGCGTATGGTGTTTTGGGGAAGCATTATGATTGAGGGAGATGAAGGTAGGGGGGGGGGGGGGGGGGAGAGAAGAGGAGAGAGAGAGGAGAGAGAGAGAGAGAGAGAGAGAGAGAGAGAGAGAGAGAGAGAGAGAGAGAGAGAGAGAGAGAGAGAGAGAGAGAGAGAGAGAGAGAGAGAGAGAGAGAGTTATGAAGTGAGGTAACGAGAAAGCAAAGTAAGGAGAGGGATTTGAAGAAGTAAATGGAAAAAGAGTAGAAGGAGAAGAATAGAAAGGAAGGAAGGAAGGAAGGAAAGAAAGAAGCCATAAAGGTAATAGTTACCGTAGATAACACTATAGTCGCCACCTGCACTTATGTCGCCAGCCGCCAAATATTACGAATTATAGCATCACTACTGATTTGTATGCGCCACTGAAGATGATACACGGTAGTTTATATCATGACTGTATAATCTACCCTGTTGCAGCGTTGGTTTATGCTTTGTAGCTGCAAGTATATACGGTTTCAAATTTCACTACCGTAGATAACAGTTAAGTCGCCAGGACAACTTTTTTTTCTGTTTACAGACGTGTGGTGGCGTTAATACTTACATTTCTACATCCATGATTTCAGGACAGTTAGAAGGGGCTATCTGGAGAGTCTATGTCATTTTGTGTCTTCATCTGTGTCATATTATGGCTATAAATGAACAAATGACAAAAAAATCTACAAAGTGGCTACCAACAGTGAAATCGCCATCTAGTGTTTATTTACTGAGTGTCGTACCGCTGTCGTCGTCGCCCGAAAAAAAAATTAACGCGTAGCGAAATTTGAAGCCGTCTATAATTGCAGATACAAAGCATAAAACAACGCTGAAACAGGGTAGATTATACAGTCATGATATAAACTACTGTGTATCATCTGCAGTGGCACATAAAAACCAGTAGTAATGCTATAATTCGTAATATTTGGCGCCTGGCGACTTGACTGCAGGTGGCGACTTTACTGTTATCTACGGTAGCTACTCGTTTTTTTTTCGGGCGACGACGACGGCGGGAAGACACTCAGAACATAAACACAAGATGGCGACCTTTATTGTAGCCAGTTACTAACGTCGCCACCCGGTTTTATTTTTGTCATTTGTTCATTTATAGCCATACTATGACACAGATGAAGACACAAAATGACACAGACTCTCCAGATAGCCCCTTCTAAATTTCCTGAAATCATGGATGTAGAAATGTAAGTATTAACGCCACCACACGTCTGTAAATAAAAAAGAAACGTTGTCCTGGCGACCTTAGTGTTATCTACGGTAGGATGAAATGTTGTTATACATAAGACTACCATTACCTAGCTAGTTTTCTGTTATGTATAAGCGAAGAGAATGTAGTTGAATGGGTGACTATGATTTTTATTTTGCGGATGAATCTACTTTTTGAATAAACTACCGGAACAATAATATCAGTATAGCTCTGTGAACGTGTGTTACGTCTAAATATATGTATATATGTCTAATAACAGCATGATAATGGCTATAGATAGTGTGTGCATGTGTGTATAGCCACTTTTATATAACATCTTGCTATTGTGATTATCTTACTTACTTACTTACTTGATACTTGATGTTGTTTAGAGAATAATTCCTCAGAGCCGTAGTGTTCTAACGCTGCAGCCGGTCCTAGCGTCCCTAAACTGTAGGTTCACTTGGTCCAGTAATGAGTTTGTGGGTGCTCTACATAGCCAAGTGTAACCCGGCACTGGTGGTTCGTCAGGGACTGTCACAGGTATTCGTCCAGTTGGGATTTTAACATTTCTACGGAGCAGCCGGTGATGTATCGGATGTTTCTTGGGAGGCTGTTGAAGGCTCTTGGGCCACTGTAGGGTAGGCTGGCTGATAGAAGAGTCTTGATTCTTGCCGGGGCTTGAGTTGGTGGGGCTTTCCTGTCGCATTTCCGACCTGCCCTCTCATTTATGTAAGCATCCACTTTGTTGATGTTGGAAGGGTTGGCTACTTTTCTTCTAGGATCTTCCAGAAGAATTATAAAATCAATTTGATGGCAAAAACACTATAGAACATTAAAAGTTATTCCTAGGGATACAATTGCAATCCTTAAACATTATCATTCTTTTTTTTAATCCTTTTCATCTACGTAGGTAGATATAAGAACTTGACGAAATATATTTTTGAAAACAACTTTTAGGTACGGTAGGTAGGTAGGTAGCATAGCACAGGGCCTAAAAGCAATAAAAGCGTTTCCCAACAATACAAGGATCATTCTTAGGTACTGTTATTTTATTATATATATTTTTAGAGTTGAAATAACTGATCTGCACAAAAATACAAGCATACATATTTTCCATAATTTAAAGAGCCCGGTAGTGTCGCCATCTTGAGATTACGTAACCCTACAGTGCGTTATTTGTGACGATATCTTGCTAGTGCCGCCCCGTACCTTCCTTTAAGTCTGTGTCAGTGTGGATGAAGAAGCTGTGGAGGCTCACAGACAACGGCGTGGCTGTGGAGGGCTGGAGAAACTGCATAAGGTAAGATACAAGTGTTGGAGGTTGTTTGGTCAGCGTGGCGTATGGCAAGATGGGTTATCGCGGTCCCTTCATTTATATGCCGCCTTTTATCCATTCAGGGGCTCGAAGGGTTCTGTTTAGGGTTCGTATAATCTTTGGGGTTCGAAGAGGTAAGTACAGGCTCGAGAATGATGGTTTGACGCAAGGGTAATATAAAATAAGCGGATCAAAGTCGAGGCAAGGAAGTGAGACGTGCCGGACCACTCGCTAAAGGTTTTCCCCGCAATGAAAGTTAGGGTACGAAACAGCTCATTAGATCGGTGATAGGAAATAGAGATAAATGTGCTGTTTCAACCAACACTCCCTATTGGGTAAATGTCCAGATGAATACCGAACTTCCTTAGGTGAACGAAACTATTTTTTTCTGGTGAGTTTTGATGTTTTGAATGAATCTGCTAACCGTTGCGGTAAATTTTTGCAATAGGACCGCAATCCCCTACACAATTACGAGTGTGGTTTCTGTTCACCTTATTGGATCCTTAGAAACATTCTCTCTATGAGCTTCCGTCGCAAATAACTATTTTCGGAGATATAAGATGTTTTTAATAGGAAGGAGTGTATAGGAGATGAAAATTAAACTAACCTAACCCCACCTTTAGACTCACTAACCTAACCTAACCTATTCCCACGCTTTAACCTCCTAACTAAAGCCAATTCTGCATTAAATATGTGTCCGCGGCAAGGGAAAAGCAGAGGCGATGCAGGTCACAAGAGGAAGAAGAGTGAGGCACACGTAAACACTTGTCTCTCGCCTCCCTATAAACAACATGTCATATCTCCAAAAGTAATGATTTGCGACGGAAGCTCATAGAGAGAATGTTTCTTAGAATCCAATAAGGTGAACATAAACCACACTCCCAATTGTGTAGGGAATTTCGGTCCAAGTGTAAAACAATACCACCGTTTCTGTCGCAAATCATTGTGTGTGTGTGATTTGCAATAAAAATGACAAAGAAACAAATTGAACCTAACCTAACTTATACCTAACCTAACCCTTACCTAACATAATCGATATCAAACCAAACTTAACCTAGCCTATACCTAAACTAACCTAACCGAACCTTTACCTAAAAAAAAAAAAAATTTTTTTTTTTATTTGCGATAGAAACGATTATCAGATTAATTCAAAACACATCAAACCTCACCAGAAAAAAATAGTTTCATCCACCAAAGTGAATTCGGTGTTCATCTGGAATAATACCGGATAGAAAGGTAAATATGCAGTTTCAACCAACACTCCCTATTGACCAATACTCTCCTGACATAACTAGACCCCCAGACCCCCCTAGTTCACTAACCTAACCTGGGCATTGCTTACGTAACCTAACCTCGCTGAGGGGCTATCGCCCCCCCCCTCCCCAGACCCCCCTTGTTATATTTTTTCATTTGGAACCGGTAGTGGGGCAGCTTAGTGAAATGATGGGGACATGCCGGATAAAAGCACCAAAATTTTTTCAGGCACTCTACAGGCTCCTAGCTATGATTTTGAGAGGGGAGACAAATGATCCCATCACTCAGATGGCTATAAGGAACGCTTCTTTATTATTTTGACATTTCCGCATGTGGAAATTAGGGTAAATGGGTTTTTTAAAAGAATAGTCATAAGGATAATGTTTATTGGATGCAAGTTATCTTATTATTATTATTTAATAACTCCAGAACAAAATATTCCAATATGGCTGTCAAAAAAACATAAATTCAATATTTATTCGACTTTAAACTCCCCTGCGGACATCGCGAAATGCCATGTAGTTTATTAGCAGAACACGAATTAAAACATACTCCTTGCAATTCAAAAATGACAGTGGTTAATCTACTGACGGTGCATTATGAAAAATAAGTATTCATTAAGCTCATTATACAACAATCATGTTCTTCCTGTACAGCTGCAGGAATGCCATGTCTTTGTTAAGCACCAGTATCACAATGCAGGTATGATTCATAATTGTAATTATGTGTCTACTTCTCACATTTGCAGCTGCACAGTTCGGTGCATTTCCAGCTGGCTTTCTTGCATGAACATCTCCCGCCACAACCTGCAGCACTTTTGCAGGCACACTTCACAAGTTCACTTACAGCCTTTGCTGCCGCAGGCTGCGAGCTCCAGACAGGAACCCAGGACTTTGTTTCTGCATCCAGTGTCCAACCGCAGCCTTCAGCAGTTGGTGTCTGTTGTTGGGCCTGGTGACAGGTTGTCCAGATGCCAGCCTGGTACACTGCACGCTTGGTGTGCTGCAGCAGGGCCTGTTGAGTTGGGGGAATGTTCTCCATCGTTCTGTTTTTCTGGCAGAACAGTTCCTTTCTTGCTTCATTCACCGACACCAGAGGGCTGGTCTTGTCATATATAACGACTGTGAAACGTTCCAGCATCTGGAACTCCTGGCAATCCACGGTGATTTGTGCATGTGGATGTTCTACGATGAAGTTGAAGGCATCTGTGACTTCGGTATAGGCACCCCATGCTTCCCAAACCGACTTTTTCCCCTTTCCAAAGAAAGAAGAAGTCGTATCACACCCTGTGAAGCTGTGGAACACTGGTAGCGCTGTGGACTTCTCTTTGCCCAGAGTACTACAGATGGCATTGATGTGTAGGAAAAGGAAGTTCTTGCCACTGCCGAAGGCGACCCAGATGTCAGCCGATGGATACTTGCTGGCTAGAAAGTGATACTTCCCGATGAGGATGACAAGAACGTCAGTATCCACGGTGCGTACCAAGCATGTGGTGCATCCACTCTCTAGGGCATCTTGTAGATGGACCACAATTCTTGTGTCTGCCTCTTCGTGGTCACATGGCGGCATCGAGTGGTCAGTGCCACTGCAGACTACAGAGGCTCCAGATGTTGCAAAGACCTGCTTTCCGTCTGGGAAGGTAGTGGATACAATCTTCTCTGATAGGAACTGGAAGAGTTCTACCTTGTTTGTGGGGTCACGCAGGAAATCGGGCCAATTGCCTGGGACCTTGGTCTGGCCTGCCACCTTCCTTCGTACACCTTTCCCCCGTTTCTCTCTGGTTGATTCTTTGATACTGTTGTCCAGGTACCTGTCCCATACCACATCTACTCTCATAGAGGTTTCCTATAAATACTATAAATAAATAATAATATACTATAAATATGTTATACTATAAATCAAGATTTTTCTAAGTGAAAATTAGCCGTTATCACAAAAATGGTTCATAGAGGCTTCTGAGTAATTGGATCGTTTGTCTCCCCTCTCAAAATCATAGCTAGGACCCTGTAGAATGCCTGAACAAAATTTGGTGCTTTTATCCGGCATGTCCCCATCCTCTTGAAATCTGGTCCTTAGCGGCCGGACTACGGTTAATATTCCGCAGGAGTTGGCGGGCTCCATAGGCCTTACAGCTTACTTTTTCTCTATTATTTTCTGCTTGCCTCACAGCCGCTCGCAGGGCACAGCACAGGGCGGACCGTATATCCTCCTGCAGAAGCAACATCTCGTTTCCTCGCCTGCTCTTCAATGCGACGTTTATTCCCGTCAGCTTGGCATAGATCCGCTTTAAGTGAGGTTCTGTATTGACATTAACCCCTTGAGGCCCAGAACGTTATTTCCGTTGTAATTTGGGTACCATTAGACAATTTTTTAGTGAATATAAGCAATACGTACTTTATAGATATGACCCGTTTAGTATCCTTGTCCACTAACTAATTTGGTATATTCAGTTACTTTTCGTAATTTTATGGCTATAGTCTATTTTTTTGAACAAGGCAAAAATTCCATGCTATTTTAAGGTCTCATGCTAAAAATGATGCCTATGTTTACCTGATAATATGGTTAACTATGATAAAATACAGTTGGAATTAAGAAGAAGCGTAGTATTCCCTTCTCCTGGCATCAAATATCAGTCAGTAAGCAGCAAGGGGTCAAAATTATGCCTCTGTTTACCTGATAATAGGGTTAACTATGATAAAATACAGCTGACATTAAGAAGAAGTGTAGTATTCCCTTCTCCTGGCATCAAATATCAGTCAGTAAGCAGCAAGGGGACAGGATTTTTGCCTCGTTAAAAAATAGACTATAATAACAGACGATTTCATATAGCAAAGGAAAGATCTGGGCGTGAAGAGGTTAAGTATCGAGTTTTTTATTTTATTTTATCGGATCTAATGTTTGTTTACCACCTCGTGTCAATATTTAGGTACTCTGGGGACCCCGTACACCAACGGTTAGCTAGACGAACAAATTGAATAACAAATGCTTTTATCTGAAAAAAGTTAGATTTGTATAATGAGCTGGAATTTGAGTAACTTACCCGTGAACAGATTATGCATCGTGTAAGTGGCTGTAATATTGTTTTTCATCAAATGTTCAGCCGATTGAATAACCATGGATCAACCTAACTCACCTAACCTAACCTAACCGAACCGAACCGAACCGAACCGAACCGAACCGAACCTAACCCAACCCAACCCAACCCAACCCAACCCAACCCAACCCAACCCAACCCAACCCAACCCAACCCAACCCAACCCAACCCAACCCAACCCAACCCAACCCAACCCAACCCAACCCAACCCAACCCAACCGAAGCGAAGCGAACCCAACCCAACCCAACCCAACCCAACCAACCCAACCCAACCCAACCCAACCCAACCCAACCCAACCGAACCTAACCTAACCTAACCTAACCTAACCTAACCTAACCTAACCCAACCCAACCCAACCCAACCCAACCCAACCCAACCCAACCCAACCCAACCCAACCCAACCCAACCCAACCCAACCCAACCCAACCCAACCCAACCCAACCTAACTCACCTAACGAATAATTTAGCTTACGAACCTTGCACCAAAAGGGATTATGTTTCCATTATGGGGATCCCCGATGTCAGATAGACGAGTAAAACATGATATATATTAACCTTATTATATCACGCAAGAGACAAATGGTTAGCAGAATGGTATCGATTTGTACTCAATGAATCTGGAATGAAATTGACCAGTGCCGTGAGCATTACCATGAAGGGTCTGAATGTTCAAGTGAAATCCTGAATTTGTCGAGAAAACTATTAACAATTATACAGTTGTGAAATAAACTAGGTATTGTTTTTGTAATGTCTCTTGTTTGTGCCTGCTTTCTGCTACAATAAAAAGATGTGAAACCACTGAAATTAAGGGGCAATTTATTAGGTCGTGAGACCAGGCACAACTCTGCGTGATTAATGGTTTGTCACCTGTTGTTATCAGAAAACGCGTTTCCTTCTTGTGGACACAGTTATGCACGTTTGAGAAAAACTTCTATTGTGCAATTATTGTGTAAAGGAAAGTTGTGAAATGATGCTAGCTAAACTACACCTTGTCACTCAAATTAAAACAACTGAACTACAAATTAAAACAAGTGAATCTCAAATTAAAACAACTGAAGTTTAAATTAAAACAACTTAAATTTAAATTAAAACAACTTAAATTAAAATTAAAACAACTTAAATTTAAATTAAAACAACTGAAATTTAAATTAAAACAACTGAAGTTTGAATTAAAACGACTGAAATTTAAATTTAAACAACTGAAGTTTATATTAAAACAACTGAACTTCAAATTAAAATAACTGAACTTCAAATTAAAATAATTGAATTTCAAATTAAAAGAAAAGAAAAAATATTATATTTTGAAATTCATTTGTTTTATTTTGAAGCTCTGTTGTTCTAATTTGAGAGTGAAAAGGTGTATTATGAAAACCCCCAGAAAAGTAACATATTTCTTCCTGCAAACTTTTTCTTATCTTTACCAGAGTGCTGCCAGCAAAGGGAAGAGAGGGAAAAAATTATTTATGAAAAGATATACCATTCTTTTAAATATTTTTACACAGCATACTACATAGATAAGCAACACAGGATGAAGTAACGTATAGCTATTCCGTGTATGTCAGTACACATACTGTAGTTATACAAAAGAATACAAAAGTTACATTTTTGGCACAAAAAATTTTGGCACTCAATTTTTTGCCACTCAAACTTTTGGCTCTCAAAAACTTTGGCGCTCAAAAGCTTTTGGCACTGAAATTTTTGGCACTCAAAAATTTTTGGCATTAAAAATTTTGGTACTTTCAATTTTTTGGAACTCAAATATATTTGACACTCAAAAGGTTTTGGCACTCAAAAATTTTCGGCACTCAAATTTTGTTGGTACTCCAAAAAAAATTGGCACTCAAAAATGTTTGGCACAATTTTTTGGCACAGTTTTGGCACTCAATTTTTTTGGCACTTTTTTTGGCACTCAAACATTTTTGGCACTCAAAATTTTTTGGCACTCAAATATTTTTGGCACTCAATTTTTTTGGGCACAAACATTTTTGGCACTCAATTTTTTGCCATTTTATAGCTAGCGAGTGAGGGAGGAGTGACGGCCTGGGTGTACTACGTAGTACCCCCAGGCTGTCACTCCTCCCTCACTCGCTAGCTATAAAATGTCAAAAGAATTTTGAGTGCCTAACAATTTTGAGTGCAAATTTTTTTTTGAGTGCAAAATTGTTTGTCAAAAAATTTTAAGAGCCAAAATTTTTTGAGTACCAAAATTTTGTGATATGCTGAGTAAAAATATTTAAAAGAATGGTATATCTTTTCATAAATAATTTTTTCCCTCTCTTCCCTTTGCTGGCAGCACTCTGGTAAAGATAAGAAAAAGTTTGCAGGAAGAAATATGTTACTTCTCTGGGGGTTTTCATAATACACCTTTTCACTCTCAAATTAGAACAACAGAACTTCAAAATAAAACAAATGAATTTCAAAATATAATAAATGAATTTTTTCTTTTAATTTTAAATTCAATTATTTTAATTTGAAGTTCAGTTATTTTGATTTGAAGTTCAGTTATTTGAATTTAAACTCCAGTTGTTTTAATATAAACTTCAGTTGTTGAGATTTAAACTTCAGTTGTTGAGATTTAAACTTCAGTTGTTTTAATTTAAACTTCAGTTGTTTTAATTTGAGATTCACTTGTTTTAATTTGAGATTCACTTGTTTTAATTTGAAGTTCAGTTGTTTTGATTTGACAGTGAAAAGGTGTAGTTCAGAATCTATGCAGTGCAACATCCATTTAATTTTTTTCAGAGCCTATAGCACCTGTAGGCTTCTTCCCTAGCGAGTCCATATGGTTGGCCTTATCCCGTGGTGGCATAGGCAGGATTTCATAGTCATGATTAGAGGCTCACGGCGCCCTGCTGGTGTCCACGGGTGCACTCGCTGTCGTAGGTCGGGTTGTGGGTCGGTTATTCAGCCGTTCAACAGTCGCAGAAAGAGTTTGCTCCTGGCGGGACTCGAACTCTGGACCTCGAGCCCACCAGGCGCTTTTCACCCCATAGGTCCTGTAATATGATTCAATATTCCTCAACATTTTTTCATTTCCTCGCGTCATCATATTTCCATTTAAGTTTATCATCACAAACTTGGCGGATGTGTGTTGTGGTTGGTAACTCAGGCACATTTAGACAAACCAAGGAAAGGAAATTGATCTGAGGAGACTTTTGTGCAAGGTTATGAAGTTAGGATCCCTCATTTAAGTAGATTTTTTTTTTAATTTTTTTTTTTTTTTTTTTTTTAATTTTTATTTTTTTTATTTTTTTTATATAGATATGGTGATGATGTTACATATTTACCTAGTTTAGCTGCTAGTAAGAGTAAGGCAGTGTAGGCTATAGATAAAGTTCATTAGGGGATGGGATGAGGAAACATGAAGATAGTGGTCCTGGCAATGTGCTTATTTTCCACATACGTATACTGAATGTCAAGAAGAAGAAAGCATTCAGTATTACGAGCGAGCATAGGTCACTGATGATAGACGCAGTCCTCGCCGGAACATCAATGATTGAAGCCTATTTAGATGCATACTACCCCGGCTGCTCATCACTCTTCTCAGCACTACATATCGGTAAGTAAACTTTCAGCCTGATAAGTTGCATGTCAAACCTGTCATTCATATACCTGAGTTATAAGATTCTAGACTCATGAATAGTGATATTACTCTCATTGACTCATTTTCACACTGCAGAAGTTTTAACCCGTTGCATATCTTCCTCGTTTCAGATCCAGTGACTTATCTATCAACAGTGAAAGTGAGAAAGAGGCAAAAGTTTTCTCTTATGTGAATTGTTTCGTCTACGTCGTCATCGTTAAGGCAAGGCTTCTAGGTCAATATATATTTTGCATACTTTTGTTTTACTCAAATTTGACTATTGTTCACGATTTGTCTTATTTTTTCCACCAGAGATATCAAGCCTGAACAGATGCTTCGGAACTCTTGAATTAAACTGAGGAAGAATATGAGACTGTACATAATCCTTCATCAGTCATTCAGTGAGACAATCAGTGACGAGGGCAGAACAAACGGCATCTCCGTAACACATAAGGTGAGAAACAGTAAAGGTGCTATGTAATTCAAATGATGAAGTGTCTTGAGCAATGATGGGTGTTGATGCTGGTGTGGCAATACAAGACTAAAGCGCCCTGCTATTGAGTAAGGTGGAGATCATTGGCGTAGTTCGGCCTGGGCATTGGGGGCTCTAGCCCCGAATGTTTGATGAATACCCCCCGGATTATAGAAAAAATGAGAGATTTGGTTAGATGTTGCTTGGCATATGCTGATTACATATTTTTTATGAGCAGGACAAGAGAGAAGTGGAGAGAGCAGAGGAGATGAGGAGTGCAACAGACAGATGAGATGCCAAAAGACCTTCAATCAATCAATCATTGGGGGCATACACCGGAGGACGCTTCGCCTTGCCCACCCTACGACGCCACTCTAGGGGGTCACCTGGAGTGGGGATTGAATGCGCAACCACTGAATGACCAGACGCAGTTTGAACCACTAGACCACACAGGCAGTGTGTGTGTGTTTGTATTTGCATGTGGGACTGCAGCATTGATGTGTATGTATGCACACCCAGAGATAAAGAGAGAAAGTTGGGGTAATGGAACATTTTACAAGTGTACGGATTTATAGAAGCATTCTTAGCTCCCAGGCATTTCTTTGTGACGATGTGATAACCAAGGGTCCTCACTCCAGGCTGATGTCGAGGGTCCGTCGTGGCGAGGCTGTCTGTTCAGTCCTTCAGTGTATCTCCATAGAAAAGTAACTCTTCTTGATATTTTTTAAAACAAAAGAGGAAATCATATTCGCACATTTATGCAAAAGCTCTATCGACCTTTTCTTCTCAGTGTGTGGCAGGCAGTCATTCAGTGTATGGATCTCTCTCTCTCTCTCTCTCTCTCTCTCTCTCTCTCTCTCTCTCTCTCTCTCTCTCTCTCTCTCTCCCCTCTCTCTCTCTCTCTCTCTCTCTCTCTCTCTCTCTCTCTCTCTCTCTCTCTCTCTCTCTCTCTCTCCTCTCTCTCTCCTCTCTCTCTCTTTTCCTCTCTCTCTCTCATCACCATCGCTATATAAGTAGTGTCATATATAACATTGAAGGAGGAAGCAAAACTTTGGTTTTGTTAGTCTCTTTATTTCAGATTTCCATAATGATTGGTTTTCAAAAATCAATATTATGATCTGTTAGTTTGCCATTTTCCACGTTAGCTTAATTTACACTTTCACAGTTAATTTTAACCTCTGAAACAATAACAGACTTGCTGGCAAGAAGGTGAAGTACCTGGACAATGATCTTGTTCAGGGAAGCCTGGCAACCGGGTAAACCGGAAACAATAACAGATATTATATGGGCCAGGAGGTCGTGTGGTTGTTGTTGGTCGAGTGGTTGTTGTTGGTCGAGTGGTTGTTGTTGGTCGAGTGGTTGTTGTTGGTCGAGTGGTTGTTGTTGGTCGAGTGGTTGTTGTTGGTCGAGTGGTTGTTGTTGGTCGTGTGGTTGTTGTTGGTCGTGTGGTTGTTGTTGGTCGAGTGGTTGTTGTTGGTCGAGTGGTTGTTGTTGGTCGAGTGGTTGTTGTTGGTCGAGTGGTTGTTGTTGGTCGTGTGGTTGTTGTTGGTCGTGTGGTTGTTGTTGGTCGAGTGGTTGTTGTTGGTCGAGTGGTTGTTGTTGGTCGAGTGGTTGTTGTTGGTCGAGTGGTTGTTGTTGGTCGGTGGTTGTTGTTGGTCGAGTGGTTGTTGTTGGTTCGAGTGGTTGTTGTTGGTCGAGTGGTTGTTGTTGGTCGATGTTGTTGTTGGTCGTGTGGTTGTTGTTGGCGGTGGTTGTTGTTGGTCGAGTGGTTGTTGTTGGTCGTGTGGTTGTTGTTGGTCGAGTGGTTGTTGTTGGTCGAGTGGTTGTTGTTGGTCGTGTGGTTGTTGTTGGTCGTGTGGTTGTTGTTGGTCGAGTGGTTGTTGTTGGTCGTGTGGTTGTTGTTGGTCGTGTGGTTGTTGTTGGTCGTGTGGTTGTTGTTGGTCGAGTGGTTGTTGTTGGTCGAGTGGTTGTTGTTGGTCGAGTGGTTGTTGTTGGTCGAGTGGTTGTTGTTGGTCGAGTGGTTGTTGTTGGTCGAGTGGTTGTTGTTGGTCGAGTGGTTGTTGTTGGTCGAGTGGTTGTTGTTGGTCGTGTGGTTGTTGTTGGTCGTGTGGTTGTTGTTGGTCGAGTGGTTGTTGTTGGTCGAGTGGTTGTTGTTGGTCGTGTGGTTGTTGTTGCCGGTGTGGTTGTTGCTGCCGGTGTGGTTGTTGCTGCCGGTGTGGTTGTTGTTGCCGGTGTGGTTGTTGCTGCCAGTGTGGTTGTTGCTGGTGTGGTTGTTGTTGCTGGTGTGGTTGGTGTTGCTGACGTGGTTGTTGCTGGCGTGGTTGTTGCTGCTGGTGTGGTTGTTGTTGCTGGTGTGGTTGTTGCTGGCGTGGTTGTTGCTGCTGGTGTGGTTGTTGCTGGCGTGGTTGTTGTTGCTGGCGTGGTTGTTGCTGCTGGCGTGGTTGTTGTTGCTGGCGTGGTTGTTGCTGCTGGCGTGGTTGTTGTTGCTGGCGTGGTTGTTGCTGCTGGCGTGGTTGTTGTTGCTGGCGTGGTTGTTGCTGCTGGCGTGGTTGTTGTTGCTGGCGTGGTTGTTGCTGCTGGTGTGGTTGTTGTTGCTGGTGTGGCAGTAGTAGTACCATTAATAATAATAAGAATCTTATTTTGCCTGAAGGCATAGACCGCAAAAAATAAAAATAAATAATACACATTATATATACATAGTAGTAGGAAACGAACTTAAGTAGTAATATAGAATAAGATAATATATACATGGGGGCAATATATATACATACTGCTGTTCTAGGTATACATAGTATACCTATATACAACTGTGTCACCCCTCATTCTGTACAAACAGCAGGCCCAGCCACTGCTGCTGTATAGATCCACATACATAGGCCGAGCTCTACCTGATGGAGGTGATGATGGACTTCTGAGAGAGCTCCACCCATTTTTTAAGACAAAAGAGGAAATCATATTCGCATATTTATGCAAACACTCTATCGACCTTTTCTTCTCAGTGTGTGGCAGGCAGTCATTCAGTGTATGGATCTCTCTCTCTCTCTCTCTCTCTCTCTCTCTCTCTCTCTCTCTCTCTCTCTCTCTCTCTCTCTCTCTCTCTCTCTCTCTCTCTCTCTCTCTCTCTCTCTCTCTCTCTCTCTCTCTCTCTCTCTCATCACCATCGCTATATAAGTAGTGTCATATATAACATTGAAGGAGGAAGCAAAAATTTGGTTTTGTTAGTCTCTTTATTTCAGATTTCCATAATGATTGGTTTTCAAAGATCAATATTATGATCTGTTAGTTTACCATTTTCCACGTTAGCTCAAAGATACACATTCACAGTTAATTTTAATCATTGAAACAATAACAGACTTGCTGGCAAGGTGAAGTACCTGGACAAGGATCTTGACCCGGGAAACAATAACAGACTTTATTTGGGCCAGAAATTGAAGTGTCTGGACCGTTGGTGGTTGGTGTTGCCGGTGCTGTTGCTGGTGTGGTTGTTGTTGCTGGTGTGGCTGTTGGTGTTGTTGTTGCTGGTGAGGTTGTTGTTACTGGCATGGCAGTAGTAGTACAAACTTCAGCTTTGTAACAATAACAGACTTGCTGGCAAGAAGGTGAACAAGGATCTGAACAAGTACCGTTAACCGGGAAACAATAACAGGTAATACGTGAACCACAAGTTGAAGTTAAAGTGCCTGGACCGTTGGTGGTTGTTACTGCCGGCATGGTTGTTATTGCTGGTGAGGTTGTTGTTGCCGGAGTGGTTGTTGTTTCCGGAGTGGTTGTTGGTGAGGTTGTTATTACTGGCGTGGCAGTAGTAGTACAGACTTCAACTTTGTAACAATAACAGACTTGCTGGCAAGAAGGTGAACAAGGATCTGAACAAGTACCGTTAACCGGGAAACAATAACAGGTAATACGTGAACCACAAGTTGAAGTTAAAGTGTCTTGGTTGGTGGTTGTTACTGCCGGCATGGTTGTTGTTGCTGGTGTGGTTGTTGTTGCTGGTGTGGTTGTTGTTGCTGGCGTGGTTTGTGCTGGCGTGGTTGTTGCTGCTGGCGTGGTTGTTGTTGCTGGTGTGGTTGTTGCTGGCGTGGTTGTTGCTGCTGGCGTGGTTGTTGTTGCTGGTGTGGTTGTGTTGCTGACGTGGTTGTTGCTGGCGTGGTTGTTGCTGCTGGCGTGGTTGTTGTTGCTGGTGTGGCAGTAGTAGTACCATTAATAATTATAATAATTTTATTTTGTCCGAAGGCATAGACAGCAAAAAATAAGAATGAAATAATACACATTATATATACATAGTAGTAGGAAACGAACTTAAGTAGTAATATAGAATAAGATAATATATACATGGGGGCAATATATATACATACTGCTGTTTCTAGGTATACATAGTATACCTATATACAACTGTGTCACCCCTCATTCTGTACAAACAGCAGGCCCAGCCACTGCTGCTGTATAGATCCACATACATAGGCCGAGCTCTACCTGATGGAGGTGATGATGGACTTCTGAGAGCTCCACCCATTTTTTAAGACAAAAGAGGAAATCATATTCGCATATTTATGCAAACACTCTATCGACCTTTTCTTCTCAGTGTGTGGCAGGCAGTCATTCAGTGTATGGATCTCTCTCTCTCTCTCTCTCTCTCTCTCTCTCTCTCTCTCTCTCTCTCTCTCTCTCTCTCTCTCTCTCTCTCTCTCTCTCTCTCTCTCTCTCTCTCTCTCTCTCTCTCTCTCTCTCTCTCTCTCTCATCACCATCGCTATATAAGTAGTGTCATATATAACATTGAAGGAGGAAGCAAAACTTTGGTTTTGTTAGTCTCTTTATTTCAGATTTCCATAATGATTGGTTTTCAAAAATCAATATTATGATCTGTTAGTTTGCCATTTTCCACGTTAGCTCAATTTACACTTTCACAGTTAATTAACAGCATCGAAGCAATAACAGACTTGCTGGCAAGTAGGTGAAGTACCTGGACAAGCTTCTCTAACCGGGAAACAATAACAGACAAAATGTGAACTAGAAGTTGAAGTACATGTGTCTGGACTTTGGTGGTTGGTGTTGCTGGTGTGGGTTTTGTTGATGATGTTGCTGGTCTGGTTGTTGATGATGTTGCTGGTGTGGTTGTTGTTTCTGGTGTGGTTGCTGGCGTGTGGTTGTTGTTTCTGATGTGGTTGCTGGCGTGAATACTGGCGTTGCTGGCGTGGTTGTTGCTGCTGGCGTGATTGTTGCTGCTGGCGTGGTTGTTGTTGCTGGTGTGGCAGTAGTAGTACCATTAATAATTATACATTTTATTTCGCCCGAAGGCATAGACATCAAAAAATTAAAATTAAATAATACACATATTATATATACATAGTAGTAGGAAACGAACTTAAGCACTAACAAAGAATAAGATGATATATACATGGGGGCAATATATATACATACTGCTGTTCCTAGGTATACATAGTATAACTATTTACAGCTGTGTCACCCCTCATTCTGTACAAACAGCAGGCCCAGCCACTGCTGCTGTATAGATCCACATACATAGGCCGACCTCTACCTGACGGAGGTGATGATGGACTTCTGAGAGAGCTCCACCCAACTCCTTATGCTGAACGCGGAGTGTCGACAGATCACACCCATATTTTTTACCCCATTCCTAGCGAAGGCCAGGGACGAGTTGAACCAACTGGGCAGACCCAGAAGCCTCTTAAGTTATGTCATTGTGACAGACCTTAAGTCAGTTCAGAGTGGCCACCTTGAACCGCGACCACGGCGATTTGCAGTATATAGAGTAGTAATGACTCCTGAATAATTCCAGCTTCACCTCCCTGCTACAGTAGGAAAATTTACCCTGGAGAGTATTTCCCACGACAATGAACTTTGTGGTCTGCTTGATGATGTCATCATCATCAGTCATGTCGTGGGATATAACATGGTCTCAGTTTGTGAATGTATCAACAAATGTGAGGAGCCATGCCGATTGGAGGTAATTCACCTGAGTACGTGCCGATGGTACTACCATGCACTCTTGATTTAGTGGTGTTGTAGACAATGTCATGCTTGGCAGCATACACCTGACACACATTGATAAAATCCTGCAAAACATCTGTAGGTGCGAGCGGTACCATATCATCAACATAACTCAGTGAGTTGATGCACATATCATGTATGTGGCAGCCGACACCTGTATCACGAAGGTTATCACTGAGATAATCTGTGTACACATTATATGGGGAGGGAGATAAAATCACTCCCTGCCGAATACCATTGGCAGTACTAAAGGACAGCGAGAAGGAATTACCCCACTTGACAGTAAATTCCTGGGTAGTGTACCAGTATATTAATAAGTAAACAATGTACACAGGTGTACCCCTGACGAGAAGTTTTTTAAAGAGCTTCCAGTAATTCACTCTTGTCAAATGCATTGCTGGCGTCCAGGAAACACAGATAAACAGGTGAATTTCTGGAAGTATAGCAATGAATGATATTCTTCAATGTCCACACGCACATCTCGGTGCCAAGGCCCTTCTTATAGTTGAACTGATTGTCCAGTGTATACAGGTAGGCCTCAAGACGATGGAGCACCACTTTCTCCAGCACCTTGGACAGGGCGGTCGCTATGGCAATGGTTCTGTAGTTGCCAGAGTTAGCAGAGTCCTTCAATTTGCTCTTAAGTAAAGGTACTATAAGCACTGCCAAGACCTGACTGGGTATGTACTGATGGCGGATCCAAGCATTAACGAAGAGACAGACCCATGTAACCAGGCTGGGGGGCGCATACTTAAATGCCCCAGAAGGGAGCCCATCCATACCCAAAGCCTCACTGGTGGAAAGGCTTTGCAGGATCTGCCTCATCTCCGTGTGGTCCACGCTGCTGAAACCCTGCAGCGTCACACCATGCATCCCACCACTCAGGGCATTCTCACTCATTTCATCCCTCAGACAGTTGAGAATGCCCTTGTAATGGTCACCCCACATGGAGGCGATGCCTTGCTCCACCACAGCGTGATCCACACGTAGGGGAATCGTGTATGAGCCAGGGTTCATGCTTCGCACGCCACGCCAAAAGTCAAAGGAGTCACCAGCGGCCAGCTTGTCAGCCAGGGACTGGGCACGAAGCTGGTGCTCATGTGACTTACACCACCTGAGACACAGCTTGAATCTGGCCCTGGTGCTCCTCATCCTCTCGGCCAGTGGCCCCCATCGCGGACCACCACTCCTCACCACTCAAGGAAGGACTCCCGCACGGCACTTTGTGCCTCCCGCACAAACTCATTCCAGCATGGAATCTGCCTCCATCTCTTCCTACAAGTACCAAACACAATCTGGCCAGCACGCACCATACACTTTATCAACGCCTTACACAAGGCGTTGATAGATGTTTGGATAGGCATTATCATGCCTGACCAGATCTGATCTGTGCCAGAGCAGGAAGCCCATTAATGTTCAATCCCACCCAATGATGAGTCGCCCTGCTATTGAGGAAGGTGGAAAAGTCAGGAACATTGTTAGAGATAATTGTTTTCTCAAATGACAGCAGTTGTTGTTGCGTCCTTCCTTCGCTACCACACAGGCATTAACCATATTTGCTTGTTATTTCAAAACTGGAGGAAGAATGTGAGGCATTTGTGTTGAAGTTTTGTGAGTGCGCGTGTGTGGTGTTGTACGTGCTTAATGCATACACATACACACGTACGCACACAGAAAGATAAATACATATATTGCTACATACGTATGAGCCATGTCTGACATGTTGGCAATATGTGTCCAAATGATTTTTATATATCATTCATCATCGATCAATTTCGAAATACAAAGTGAATTGTAAATAATATTTGCATGCTAATAAGGCAATGAAAAATTCCACCTTCCGTCAATTGCTGAGTAAATATAAACAATGCAATATGTAGCCAACTAAATATGTGTTATTTAATGAAGATGTGAGGACTTACGCTATAGTGTCTTTGATATAACTATTGATGGTTACCTGTATATGTCTTGCATTTTCCCCAGTGAGCAATTTGAAGGGTAGGTATGTCTTGGCCGATCCTTTCTTCATCCACCAAACACGGGTTCTTATATGTTATACCGTCAGTGCCACATACAGGTTCGTCTATATCGGGGCAATTCATCGGGGTGCACACGTCTGGAAAAGTGAGGTAATGATACGAATTACTAGGAAGGTATGATAGGGGGATGTCTCTGCAGAGAAAAATCTTGAGTTGCGAGGGCACCTAACGCACACACACATGCACACAGTAATTGATTCCTATCCAATTTAGGGTACGCCGTAGGTCCAATGAAAAGTGAAATCTAGATTATTTCGAATTTGGCAGGGTGTTTTCTTATGTAAAATTGAATTTTAAGGGTGGTTTGTCCTCTTCAACTTTTTGGTTTGAGCATTTCTTGCTATGCAAAAATGGACTTTTATATTTATATGCAAAACATAGCTTAACCCCGCTAAAGTAACGGCTTCATTTGCACCTATCATCAATTCTTGATCGTCTTTTCAGGATGGCTTCTCCTTGTAAACAAGTGGGTCGAAGCCCGCAACTAGACAGAGCTCTGGATCCAAGTTGGCCGCCTTTGTTGGCGGTGGACGAGAGTTTGCTGAGAGTGAGGTGCCTACGTATCGCGGCGTGATGAAGAGGGGAATCCTTCTCCAAGAACTCAGTGGCATCCGGGAGGGTGTTGACAAGCTGGGGTACCCAGTGAGAGACATTGCGAAGGATCTGACCCCCATGGTGCTTGCCCAGTGGAAGAAATCAAACGCCCAGTTTGCACCTCCAGTGGTTGTTATTGACCGGTCCGTGACCAGAAGGATAAATCATTTTTGGAAGAAGGTTAGTGAAGTGGTGAGAGACAGAGCAACTAAAGCAGTAAAGGAATTCGTGGAGAAGAATATGGACAGGCTGTTTGACATAACGGCCTGCCCTCACACGATCTTCCTCTGCAAGGACCAGGAATCCCACTGCTCCAACCCCCAGCTGTGCCACGCGTGAGCACACGTGCAGTGTGACTGCCCCCTGGCCAGCAAAGTCCCTACTTTAGACCTGGAGTGGCTGTACTAACAGAGGATCAAAGTTGGGGAGAAGAGTCCAATGATGATGACAGGGGTAGACAAGAATGAGACGCATAGACAAGTGAAAGCAGCAAAGAGAAAGCAGTTGGAAGAGGAGGCTAAGCTGAAGAAGCAGAAGCAGAAAGATGAAAAGGTCAGACGTCTTGAGCTGCAGGAGCAGATGTTCCTGGGCCAGGCTGAAGATCACCAGGATTCTGAGGATGGGACGGAGGAGTCGTTCACCCTGCCACTCAGAGGAAAGAGGCAGGAGCAACAGGAGGCTGCCATACTGGTAGACCGACTGCTCAGGGAGAGGCTGGGGTCCCTGGCATCCCTTGTGATGCAGTACTTGGACAGGCCAGCTGCAAGAAGAAGCACAATGCCAGTCCGGAACCTGGCGCTGGGAAGCATCCGGTTCGACGTTCCGCCCACTGCTGCTGCTGCCTTGGCTTCTGGATTCCTCCAGGACCTTATCGCTGACGGCCACCTCTCCAGACATGTCGTACCTGGTCTGCGATCCTAACAAGCTGAAGAGGGCCAGGCAGGATGCCATGGCATCGGCCAGGGACCTTGACCAGGGGAAGCACCAGGTTACCAAAGTAGTTGGATTGGGTTACGATGGGAGGAAGGACAAGACCAGGGCGATGGTGCCCGACAGCTATGGGAAACTGCACCCAAGGTTGATCAGGGAGGAGCATGTGTCAGTGACAGAGGAGCCATCTGGAAGGTACCTTTCGCACTTTGTACCAGAGGACCCGGTGCCACCTGAGAAGCCTGCGTTCAAGGTGGCTCAGTCTCTCTATGATCTGCTGGTGACATACGACTCCACCGACTCACTGATCGTACTGCAAGGTGACTCAACTAGGGCCAACACGGGGTGGAAGGGTGGTACTACACGCCCCATTTGGAGAAGATGCTGGGGAGCAAGCTCTTCTGGAGTATATGCGTGTTGCACACAAACGAGTTGCCCCTGCGCCACCTTATCACCAGCATCGACGGGCCTACCTCATCTGACACTGGCTTCACGGGTCCAGTGTGCAGTCTGCTGTCCAGCGTGAATGAGATGCAGTACAACGCAGAGTTCAGAGGAGTGCCAGGCGGTGAAGATCTCATGGAGATACCGGAGTATATCCTGGTCAACATGTCCACTGACAGCAGGTCTCCTACCAGCTGGTCCAGGCTGTGAAGCGGGGCGTTCTCCCGTCTGAGCTGCAGGAGATCAAGTGTGGCAAGGTGTCCCACTCCAGATGGCTCACCACAGCCCAGTCGCTCGTGTACATGTGGACCAGAAAGCATGGACTGACTGGCAAAGAACTGAACACCCTGGAAATCCTAGTCAAGTACTGCCTGCAGGTGTACTTCAAACTCTACTACGACATCAAGGTTCACCACAGACTAGAGGACGGCCCCAAGCACATCCTCACGCAGCTCAGAGTGATGAGGTCGCAGCCCAAGAAGGTCCAAACAGCTGTGACCTTCTACGTGCGGACAGGAGCATGGTTCGCACACTCAGAATGTTTCCTCCTCTCGCTGATGGCGAGTCAGAGTGAGGACGACCGCAGGTTCGCTGTGACCCAGATTTTGAAGCTGAGGGCTGGCGAGGAGTATGGGGACACCAGTGTAAGACCTCGCATCACACCCAAGCTGAACTTGTCAGCCACCAGCTTGCAGACACTGATCAGCTAGCAGCCTGGCCAGGTGCACGAGCCGGCATTCACCTGTTCACTGTCCGGGGATCAGATCCAGGAGATCCTGGTCAAGCCGTACGAGGTTCCGGAGTTCTCTATCCACACTCAGAGCACCGAAAGAGTCGTGAAGCAGGTACAAGGCTGCGGCGAGGCCAGAGACGGGTTCATCGGGCCGGGCCCCCCCCGGGGAGACCATGCCCTGCTTCGGGTCAAGAAGGACATGATGGAAACGTTAGGCCAACGTAAGCTGTGACACGTGTGTAGTGCCTGATAAAAACCAAACTGACAAAAAAGAGCTTCCCACGTGTCTTTTGGGAAACCATATTGGGCATGATGCAATAAACGGACCCCGGGACAGCGTATCTTTAAGATTATTCGATAAGGGTGCAATATAAAAAGTGGGGTTTTTGCATATAAAAATTTTGCCCAAATGCAAAAATGGAAAGAGATAAAATCTCTTAGAATTCCATTTACATGGAAATTGGAGCCAAATTTGAGAAAAAAAAATTTTTTGTTATACGCTTCCCTAAACCCATGTAAATTCATTCCAAAAATGTTACATTGAATGTTTCTTGGTACGAAATTCTATTCATGAGGCATAAAGGACTTAAAAGGATTGCTAGATTCATACACACAATAAAAATGATGATTGTTTTTTTTTAAAATAATTGAGTAAGCTGACTAATTCAATCAAGAAGCGAAAATGGGAAGTTTGAAAGACAGATTTTTGTCAGGGAGGCACGGAGATGAGACAGGAGTTTTGGGGTGTGTTACCTTTATTCTTTATTTCCACACTTGCCGCAATGTATGATTTTAATGGTAAATTTCTTTTTGCAGACTCTGTTTTTTTCCAAATTTACATGGGGCTTCCATAAAGAGCCATTGCTCCCCTGCGGGTTTGTCCCACATTCGAGCTTGGGGGACATTTTCCTTTGGGTTTGAGGAATTTAAATGAGATATCTAAGTTGTGATGACGGTATAAGAATTTATTCCATTCCTCACCAGTTGATAGTTTTTCCAAGCACCTACCGTAAAGAGGTATATAATAGAATAAAAGATGACTTTCCCCAAAAGGGTGGGATATTTGTTGGGGTGTGATGGTGAGGGTTCGGTGGGGTTTGATACAGCTGGGTTACCACTACAAAAAAACATAAGGAAGCACAAAAGGGCCCGGGGAGACGTACATGTGGTTTTTTCCTGGAAGCCCAGATTTACTTCTGGGAGTAAAAAGGAGTCCCAGTGGCCAGCTTGTTGCGGGGGACTAACTAAAACTGGTGTTCTTTTACACCCCCCTAGACACAGTTGAATCTGGCCCTGGTGTCCTCATCCCCCGGGCCCAGGGGGCCCCCAGCGGGGGACCACCCCTAAAAGGAAGGACCCCCGCACGGCACTTTGTTCCGCCAAACCCCCTTTTTTCCAGCATGGAATCTGCCCCCCATCTTCCTACAAGTACCAAGCACAGCTGGCCAGCACGCCCCATCACCTATAAAGCCTTACAAAAGGTTATAGACGTGGGGATCCCAACAAAGCTTTCCCAAGTGAATTTACTGAAAGCTCTTTAACAACTTCTAATATGGGTAAGCTGGAAAATTTTGTTAACTTATTAAATTTTGGTACACTCCCCAGGAATTTACGTCAAATGGGGAATTTTTCTCGCCTTATGTAAGAAGTTGATTGCATGGTGCTTGCGACCAACTCATTCTTTAAACAATATTATGAAAAATATCTGATAGGATCTTGGCAATGCCACTCAGCAAAATCTGTCACCCCCCACGACCATACTCCTCCCTTTTTCCCCTTTTTCTTGAAAATCCCATTGATTTTTTTTTAAAATTATGCCCGGCCTGTGCCATAGCAGGAAACCCATTAATGTTCAATCCCACCCGTGAGATCGCCCTGCTATTGAGGAAGGGGGAGAAGTAGGAAAATTTTTAGAGATAAATTTTTATTGAAGTAGACAGCGTTTTGTTTTTTGTTGCGTCTTCCTTCGCTACCACACAGGCATTAACCATATTTGCTTATGATTTCAAAACTGGAGGAAGAATGTGAGGCATTTGTGTGTTGAAGTTTTGTGTGTGCGAGTGTGTGGTGTTGGACGTACTTAATGCACGCACAAACACACACACACACACACACACACACACACACACACACACACACACACACACACACACACACACACACACACACACAACACACACACCACACACAGATAAAGACACATATTGCTACATACGCAAGAACCACATCTGACTTGTTGCCAATATGTGTCCAAATGAATTTTATATATCATTTCATTCATCATCGGTCAATTTCGAAATGGAAAGTTGAATTGTAAATCATATTTGCATGCTAATAAGCCGATGAGAAATGCCACCTTCCCACAATTGCTGAGTAAATATAAACATCATGCAATATGTAGCCGACAAAATCTGTCATTTAATAGAGATGTGAGGACTTACGCTATAGTGTCTTTGATATAACATTATTGATGGTTACCGTGATCAATCCTGCATTCTCCCCAGTGAGCAATTTTAAGGGTAGGTCTGTCTCCGCCGATCCTTTCTTGATCCACCGAGCACGGGTTATTATATGTATTTTTGTCAGTGCCACACACAGGCTCGTCTACATCGGGACAATTCATGGGGGTGCACATGTCTGTAAAAGTGAGGTAATGATATGAATTATAAGGGAAGGTATGATAGGGTGATGTCTCTGCAGAGAAAAATCCTTAGTTGCGAGGGCACCTAACGCACACACACAAATATATAAACACACACACACATGCACACAGTAATTGATTCCTATCCATGTAACTCATATCCTAAAATGTTATCATTGAATGTTTTCTTGGTACTGAAATTCTATTCATGAGGCATGAAGGACTATAAGGATGAATTGCTAGATTTATACACACAATAAAAATGTTGATCTGTATTTTTTCATTAACTGTAGTAATTGCTGACATATTCTAAACAAGAAGCGACAATTAAGCAATTTGAAAGAGTCTTTTGTCATGGACGGCACGGAGAATGCGACAGTGTATTTCTCGTGTGTTACCTTTATCTTCTTTATTTTCACAAGTGCCGCAGTTTACGGCTTCAAGGTGATATTTCTTATTGCAGATTCTATCGTTTTCCATTTTACACGGGCTTCCATAGCAGTCACCATTGTTGCCACATATTGGTTTGTCCTCACCTGGGCAGCTTATGGGACATTTAATATCTGTCAAATTGAGGAATTTAATGAGATATCATAAATAGTGATGACGGTATAAGTAATTATTCCACCTTCCTCACCAGTTGATGAGTTATTCCAAGCACCATGCCGTAAAGAGGTACCTATAATAGAATCAATGATGTACATCTCAAAAGGGTAGGATATGTTTTTGTGGGTGGTGATGGTGAAGGGTTATGGTGAGGTTGATACAGCTGTGTTACCATCTACATAAGAACATAAGGAAGCTACAAAAGGCCGGGAGACGTACATGTGGTATTTCCTGGAAGCCCAGACTTACTTCTAGGAGTCAAAGGAGTCACCAGCGGCCAGCTTGTATGCCAGGGACTAAGCTCTAATCTGGTGTTCATTTGACTTACACCACCTGAGACACAGCTTGAATCTGGCCCTGGTGCTCCTCATCCTCTCGGCCAGTGGCCCCCAGCGCGGACCACCACTGAAGGAAGGACTCCCGCACGGCACTTTGTGCCTCCCGCATGCACTCATTTCAGCATGGAATCTGCTTCCATCTCTTCCTACAAGTACCAAGCACAGTCTGGCCAGCACGCACCATGCACTCTATCAACGCCTTACACAAGGCATTGATAGACGTGTGCTGG
>JACEEZ010012423.1:442500-465000 GCA_016584305.1 Chionoecetes opilio | reverse complement strand
AAAAAATTAGTTTTGCGAGGGCACCTATAAGTCTGACCACTCCTAAATGGCGGCTAGGGTGCGGACAGGCTGAGTTTACGCCTGTGTACAGTTGTCCCACTTTTACCAAACATGCGATGCGTAACTTCTGTGATGTAAAGGGCATCACAAATACGATAAACACATACCAATACAATTTCAACGTAACATGACAACACTGTACACAGGTGTTGGCCCAGCCTGACCGCATCCTAGCCGCCATTTTGGAGTGGTCGCACTATAATGCACACACACAAATACATAAACGCACACACACATGCACACAGTAATTGATTCTCATCCTATATAACCCATTTCCTACATGTTATCATTGAATGTTTTGTTGGTACTGAAATTCTAGTCATGAGGCCTCAAGTACTATAAAGATGGATTGCTAGATACATACACAATAAAAATAATGATCTGTATTTTTTTCACCTATTGTAGTAATTGATGACTAATTATAAACAAGATGCCACAAAGTGGCAGTTTGGAAGACAGTCTTTTGTCATGGAGGGCACGGAGAGTGCGACAGTGTGTCTCGTGTGTTACCTTTATCAGCTTTGCATTGACAACAGCCGCAATATTTGGCTTCAAGGTGATATTTCTTATTGGAGATTCTATCTTTTTCCATCTCACACGGGCTAGTATATGAGACTCCATTGCTGCCACATATGGGTTTGTGCTCATGTGGGCAGCGTATGGGACCTTCTCCACCTGGTAAATTGAGGAATTTGAATGAGATATCATAAGTTGTGAAGACATTATAAGTAATTATTCCACCTTCCTCACCAGTTGATGAGTTATTCCAAGCACCATGCCGTAAAGAGGTACCTATAATAGAATCAATGATGTACATCTCAAAAGGGTAGGATATGTGTTGTGGGTGGTGATGGTGAAGGGTTATGGTGAGGTTGATACAGCTGTGTTACCATCTACATAAGAACATAAGGAAGCTACAAAAGGCCGGGAGACGTACATGTGGTATTTCCTGGAAGCCCAGACTTACTTCTAGGAGTCAAAGGCGTCACCAGCGGCCAGTTTGTATTTTTTTTTTTTTTTTTTTTTTTACATTTGTGCCCATAGCGCCTGTAGGCCGTGACCTCCAGGGGTGGGATGGCAGGCCCTGGAGGTTCACTTGAGGGTTCTGATGGTTGGTTCCCACCCGTGGTGGCGCAGGCAGGATTTTTATAGTGACGCCTGTGATTAGAGGCTCATGCTGCCCCCCTGTGTCCTCCGATGCACTCGCAATCGAAGGTAGAGTTAATGGGCAGCATGTGGGTGTTCTTAGGCCACTCGACGGTGCAGAAAGATTTTGGTTCTCACCGGGGATCGAACTCGGGTCACCGAGAACGCCACTCGGAGACGCTAACCACTCTGCTACCGCCTCCCCTAATGTCAGGGTCTGGGCTCTAAGCTGGTATTCATGTAACTTACACCACCTGAGACACAGCTTGAATCTGACCCTGGTAACACCTCATCCTCTTGGCCAGTGGCCCCCAAAGCCGAGCACCACCAAGGCCGTCTGTATGTAAAGGCCTGCGCCTGAGATTGATGACGTCACGGACGACGTCTGTACGAGGCCACCGAGATGACAAGTTTACCTACCTAATTATATGTTTATCAGTATAAAAGATATATTGTTATCTTCGGAAATGTTTGTTCTATAATATTATCAAATAAAAACCCGTAAAACACATTAAAGAAATGCCATTATGAGACTCTCAAGAAATATGCATGAACTTAAACTCTTCGCCATTTAATATTTTTCTCGAAAACATTTTACATGGAGAATATCAATAGAAGCGGAATTTAATTCGCTTTCCATTGCTATATTTTGTTTTCTGATAAATGAATTAGCAGCATGCATAAATTAGCGTTAACTAAATACATAACATCATGAAATCGGGTAATTTCGTACCTAATATATGTTTATCAGTATAAAAGATATATTGTTATCTTCGGAAATGTTTGTTCTATAATATTATCAAATAAAAAACCGTAAAACAGACTAAAGAAAGGCCATTATGAGACTCACAAGAAATATGTATGAACTTTAACTCTTCGCCATTTAATATTTTGCTCAAAAACATTTTACATGGAGAATATCAATAGAAGCGGAATTTAATTAGCTTTCCATTGCTATATTTCGTTTTTTGATAAATGAATTAGAACCATACATAAATTAGCGTTAACTAACAAAAAAGGTCATGAAATCGGGTAATTTTTCCCGTTTGATGATGTTATTTATTTAGTTAACGCTAATGTATGTATGGTTCTAATTCATTTATCAGAAAACAAAATATAACAATGGAAAGCTAATTAAATTCCGCTTCTATTGGTATTCACCATGTAAAATGTTTGCGAGTAAAATATTAAATGGCGAAGAGTTTAAGTTCATGCATATTTCTTGAGAGTCTCATAATGGCATTTCTTTAGTGTGTTTTACGGTTTTTTATTTGATAATATTATAGAACAAACATTTCCAAAGATAACAGTATATCTTATACCGCCCGTACATCCTCACATGCTGAAAGCTCGGCTCCTACTGACTCGCGGAGCAGCCTCAGCTCGTGACGTCACGTCCATCCCGCGCTCCCAGGCTCAGGCCTTTACATACAGACGGCCTTGGCACCACCCGCTCTCCACTCAAGAAAGGACTCCCGCGCGACACTTTGCGCCTCACGCACAAACTCATTCCAGCATGGAATCTGCCTCCATCTCTTCCTACAAGTACCAAGCACAGTCTGGCCAGCACGCACCATGCACTCTATCAACGCCTTACACAAGGCATTGATAGACGTGTGCTGGATGCCAACAAAGCATTTGCCAGAGTGAATTACTGAAAGCTCTTTAACAAACTTCTAATCATGGGTACAGCTGGATATATTGTTAACTTATTAATATATTGGTACACTACCCAGGAATTTACTGTAAAGTGGGGTAATTTCTTCTCGCCTTATGTAAGAAGTTGATGTCGCCATGGTGCTTGCGATCCAAACATGCATTCTTGAAACAATATTATGAATATATCCTGATAGGATCTTTGGCAATGCCACTCAGCAACTCTGTCACCACACGACCATACTCCTCCCTTTTCCTCTTATCTTGAAAATCCCACTTGATTTTTGTAACATTATCATGCCTGGCCTGTGCCATAGCAGGAAGCCCATTAATGTTCAATCCCACCCAGTGATGAGTCGCCCTGCTATTGAGGAAGGTGGAAAAGTCAGGAACATTGTTAGAGATAATTGTTATCTGAAGTAGACAGCAGTTGTTGTTGTTGCGTCCTTCCTTCGCTACCACACAGGCATCAACCATATTTGCTTATGATTTCAAAACTGGAGGATGAATGTGAGGCATTTGTGTGTTGAAGTATTGTGTGTGCGAGTGTGTGGTGTTGGACGTGCTTAATGCACGCACAAACACACACACACACACACGCACACGCACACAGAAAAAATAAATACATATATTGCTACATACATATGAGCCATATCTGACATGTTGCCAATATGTGTCCAAATTAATTTTATATATAATTCATCATTGATCAATTTCGAAATGGAAAGTTGAATTGTAAATAATATTTGCATGCTAATAAGGCAATGAGAAATTCCACCTTCCCACAATTGCTGAGTAAATATAAACATGATGCAATATGTAGCCAGCAAAATCTGTAATTCAATGAAGATGTGAGGACTTACGCTATAGTGTCTTTGATATAACTATTGATGGTTACCTGTATCTATGCATTCTCCCCAGTGATCAATATGAAGGGTAGATTTGTCTCGGCCGATCCTTTCTTCATCCACCGAACACGGGTTCTTATATGTTACACCGTCAGTGCCACACACAGGTTCGTCTACATCGGGACAATTCATGGGGGTGCACTCGTCTGTAAAAGTGAGGTAATGATATGAGTTACTAGGAAACGTATGAGAGGGTGATGTCTCTGCAGAGAAAAATCTAGAGTTGCGAGGGCACCTAACGCGCACACAAATACACAAATGCACACACACATGCACACAGTAATTGATTCTCATCCTATATAACCCATTTCCTACATGTTATCATTGAATGTTTTGTTGGTACTGAAATTCTAGTCATGAGGCCTCAAGTACTATAAAGATGGATTGCTAGATACATACACACAGTAAAATTGATGATATGTATTTTTTTCACTTATTGTAGCAATTGATGACTAATTATAAACAAGATGCCACAAAGTGGCAGTTTGGAAGACAGTCTTTTGTCATGGAGGGCACGGAGAGTGCGACAGTGTGTCTCGTGTGTTACCTTTATCATCTTCCTTTTCACAATACCCGCAATATTTGGCTTCAAGATCATGTCTCTTATTGCAGATTCTATCCATTTCCAATTCACACGGGCTTTCATATGAGACTTCATTGCTGCCACATATGGGTTTGTGCTCATATGGGCAGCTTATGGTACATTCTGGTTCTGGATCTGGGAAATTGAAAAATTTGAATGAGATATCATAAGTTGTGATGACGGTATAGGTAATTATTCCACCTTCCTCACCAGTTGATGAGTTATTCCAAGCACCATACCGTAAAGAGGTACCTATAATAGAATCAATGATGTACATCTCAAAGGGGTAGGATATGTGTTGTGGCTGGTGATGGTGAAGGGTTATGGTGAGGTTGATACAGCTGTGTTACCATCTACATAAGAACATAAGGAAGCTACAAAAGGCCGGGAGACGTACATGTGGTATTTCCTGGAATCACAGACTTACCTGGTGTTGGACCTGGTGCTGGTGGTATTGATGGTGTTTCTTTTCCATCGCATCGCCCATATTTTTTTATAATTATGTCTTTGTAGTTGCATATCCTTTCTTCATCCAACAGACACGGGTTCTTGTAAGTCACATCGTCAGTACCACACACAGGTTCTTGTATTTTGGACATTTCATGGGACAGCAATTATCTGGTGAAATGAATCGATAGTATGAAGCCAGGAATGTGTGGTGTGTTCATGTGTGGTGTGTTAATGCGTGGTGTGTTAATGTGTGGTGTGTTCATGTGTGGTGTGTTAATGTGTGGTGTGTTAATGCGTGGTGTGTTCATGTGTGGTGTGTTAATGTGTGGTGTGTTCATGTGTGGTGTGTTCATGTGTGGTGTGTTCATGTGTGGTGTGTTCATGTGTGGTGTGTTCATGTGTGGTGTGTTAATGTGTGGTGTGTTCATGTGTGGTGTGTTCATGTGTGGTGTGTTAATGTGTGGTGTGTTAATGCGTGGTGTGTTCATGTGTGGTGTGTTCATGTGTGGTGTGTTAATGTGTGGTGTGTTAATGTGTGGTGTGTTCATGTGTGGTGTGTTCATGTGTGGTGTGTTAATGTGTGGTGTGTTAATGTGTGGTGTGTTAATTGCGTGGTGTGTTCATGTGTGGTGTGTTCATGTGTGGTGTGTTAATGTGTAGGGTGTGTTATGCGTGGTGTGTTCATGTGTGGTGTGTTAATGTGTGGTGTGTTAATGCGTGGTGTGTTAATGGTGGTGTGTTCATGTGGGGTGTTCATGTGTGGTGTGTTCATGTGTGGTGTGTTAATGTGTGTGTGTTCATGTGTGGTGTGTTCATGTGTGGTGTGTTCATGTGGGGGTGTTCATGTGTGGTGTGTTCATGTGGGGTGTATGTGTGGTGTGTTAATGTGGGGGTGTTATGTGTGGTGTGTTCATGTGTGGTGTGTTATGTGTGGGGTGTTCATGTGTGGTGTGTTATGTTGTGTGTTAATGTGTGGATTGTTATGTGTGTTGTTCTGTGGGTTGTTAATTAGAAGGTGTCTATGTGTGTGTTATTACCACATATATCTTTCAGTTTATCTTAATTTGCATAGTACAATGATCTTTTATTTTCTAAACTATTTCTTGCATGCTATAAAAAAAAAAGTATCCTGTTCGTTTTGAAATACTTTACTCATGGTCATATTAGTATTCAAAGATGAATTGCAAGAAATATCTACAATAAATTGGATCATAAAATTTGTGTTGAAATTGTTATTGACCTTATTTATTATTATTTTGTGTTATTTTAAAGAGCACGGAGTTTATAGAGACTAACATTTAATATAGGTAGGTAATGAAAGAGCTTGTGACTCGGATAATATGATGTTTTGTTGACAGTTATGCCGTCTGTGTGTGTGTGGGTTACGATTGTTTACCTTTGTGTCTGGGTTACTATTGTTTTACCTTTGTGTCTGGGTTACTATTGTTTTACCTTTGTGTCTGGGTTACTATTGTTTTACCTTTGTGTTTGGGTTACTATTGTTTTACCTTTGTGTTTGGGTTACTATTGTTTTACCTTTGTGTCTGGGTTACTATTGTTTTACCTTTATGTTTGGGTTACTATTGTTTTACCTTTATGTTTGGGTTACTATTGTTTTACCTTTGTGTTTGGGTTACTATTGTTTTACCTTTGTGTTTGGGTTACTATTGTTTTACCTTTGTGTTTGGGTTACTATTGTTTTACCTTTGTGTTTGGGTTACTATTGTTTTACCTTTGTGTTTGGGTTACTATTGTTTTACCTTTGTGTTTGGGTTACTATTGTTTTACCTTTGTGTTTGGGTGACTATTGTTTACCTTTATGTTTGGGTTACTATTGTTTTACCTTTATGTTTGGGTTACTATTGTTTTACCTTTATGTTTGGGTTACTATTGTTTTACCTTTGTGTTTGGGTTACTATTGTTTTACCTTTGTGTTTGGGTTACTATTGTTTTACCTTTGTGTTTGGGTACTATTGTTTTACCTTTGTGTTTGGGTTACTATTGTTTTACCTTTATGTTTGGGTTACTATTGTTTTACCTTTATGTTGGGTTACTATTGTTTTACCTTTATGTTGGGTTACTATTGTTTACCTTTATGTTTGGGTTACTATTGTTTTACCTTTATGTTTGGGTTACTATTGTTTTACCTTTGTGTTTGGGTTACTATTGTTTTACCTTTGTGTTTGGGTTACTATTGTTTTACCTTTGTGTTTGGGTTACTATTGTTTTACCTTTGTGTTTGGGTTACTATTGTTTTACCTTTGTGTTTGGGTTACTATTGTTTTACCTTTGTGTTTGGGTTACTATTGTTTTACCTTTGTGTTTGGGTTACTATTGTTTTACCTTTATGTTTGGGTTACTATTGTTTACCTTTATGTTTGGGTTACTATTGTTTTACCTTTGTGTTTGGGTTACTATTGTTTTACCTTTGGGTCTGGGTTACTATTGTTTTACCTTTATGTTTGGGTTACTATTGTTTTACCTTTGTGTTTGGGTGACTATTGTTTTACCTTTATGTTTGGGTTACTATTGTTTTACCTTTATGTTTGGGTTACTATTGTTTTACCTTTGTGTTTGGGTTACTATTGTTTTACCTTTGTGTTTGGGTGACTATTGTATACCTTTATGTTTGGGTTACTATTGTTTTACCTTTATGTTTGGGTTACTATTGTTTTACCTTTATGGTGTGCACATTCTCCGCAATGGTGCAGGGCCAGTAAATAATCCTGGCCGCAGACCCTGGCGTTTTCCAGCTCACATGGGTTTGCGTACGTTACAATATCATCCCCACACACGGGTCTATCGTCCTCAGGCGGGCATTTTAAGGGGCAGCTCGGATCTGGTAAAGTAAGATGATAAAAGGTGAAGTATTTACCTTAAGGAAAGCTTTTGTTGTTGTTGATGATTGTCGGGTTGAAGTGTTGTGTTGAAATACTACACACACACACACACACACACACACACACACACACACACACACACACACACACACACACACACACACACACACACACAGGTCGTCGGCAACCACCAAACAATGGTCATCGGTATGGCCATGACCATTGTTTTCCCTGCCAGCGTGTTGTCCCTGCCACTGACAAGTCTTGACAGCGTCTCTCATGGCGTGATACAGATATACAGTTCGAAATGTGTGTGTGGCTCTTGTCCGGGCGGCATATTCACCAACTGTGCGCCACTCCCGCACTCTGATTCGAGTGTGTGAAATTGAGGGGTTTTTAAGAGTTTTAAGGTAGACCCAAAGAAAACGCGCGTGCAACAACACACCGTATGGTGGAAGAAACTTGCTTTTACTCTGTCCTACGTAAGTATAGCCTGGTTTCTTATATGTTTATATGTTGTGTATTTACATATATTGTTAAGATAATAGCAGCAAACGGGCGCAAAAGGCGTAAAAGATAATGTTTACGGGGATAAATAAGCTGAGAACAGCTCAAAAAGAGATTTCAAAACAATATATCGAAAATTTAAGTCCAGATTCGTGATCAGCACGTACGAAAGCTAATAGGAACCAAGTGTCATCAAAATGTGGTGAAAAAAAAATTTGGCCAAATTTTGCAGCAAATCCTTGGAAAATGTCGTGAAAAACACATTTGTATTGATATCTCAAGAATCGTAGCAGCTAGACGAAAACGGTTTAGGCTATTAACGATTCAGCCTGCGACTGTGGTCCCTCTGGTATAAACATTAAAATTTCATCAATAAATCAAATAAATCAAAGTTTTGTATAGGTCAAAAAATTATTATCTCAAAAACTTGATTTGCTAAGAAAACGGATAAATGGGTACATAATGGCTACAAAAACAAAGGGTAGATCTCGTTAAGCTGGACATAATTTATTCCTGTAGATTTTCGTCTAGGGTCAATAGTTTCATTGTAAAATGGATAAAACCAAATCAAGCCAGATTTTTGGTTTATTTTGCAGCCCAAAATGCTGAAAACTTTTATTTTCATACATACGTGAAATTCTTGTTAATAAGAATTGTACATCTTTCGATGTTCAATAATATTTGTTATATATTATTTCCTCAGAAGAATAGTTTTTTTTGTGAAAAGGGCGTAACAAATATTTACGGATAAATAAGTTCAGCACGGGTATAATATGTCTATTCCAACACATTGCGATCTGCGTGTCTAAACAACGTTCATGTCACTAACTTAGACAATAGTGCATTGAGACTTAATTATATATATATATATATATATATATATATATATATATATATATATATATATATATATATATATATATATATATATATATATACAGAGAGAGAGAGAGAGAGCGAGAATATACGTACAGCAGGAATAGACAAATACCCGTGCTCAACTTATTTTGAAATCTCTTTTTGAGCCGTTCTCAGCTTATTTATCCCCGTAAACATATCTTTTACGCCTTTTGCGCCCGTTTGCTGCTATTATCTTAACAATATATGTAAATACACAACAAATAAACATATAAGAACCCAGGCTATACTTACGTAGGACAGAGTTAAAGCAAGTTTCTTCCACCATACGGTGTGTTGCTGCGCGCGGGTTTTCTTTGGGTCTACCTTAAAACTTAAAAACTCCTCAATTTCCCACACTTGAATCGGAGTGCGGGAGTAGAGCACAGTTGGTGAATATGCGCCCAGGCGTTGAGAAGGTGCCTTGGTGTGCTAACAACTAAATAATAGCGACCGCAAGGACATGCTTCCACTGTAAATGAATAGTTGGCTGAGTCTGTGACTGCGATGGCTGGCGGTGACTATGCCTCTGTTATGATATTATCGTGCTTTTGATGTTGATTGAGGGAAGGCCTTGCTTACATCACTACAGGAGAACAAGATGGAGAGAGACTACTAAACTGGGGATGGAGAAACTGCACAAGTGTAGCACCAAGATAATGAAAGTAGCGAAACCTTTGGTCTGTCTCTCGGTGTTCCTTTAGCCCGTCTGTTGCCCTCTCCCCCCCTCCCTTTGTCTTATCAATGCACCCAATGTGCAAAGCAGTTGTTGACAACTTGACTGAGAATGGACCTTCACTGGACTCAAGTGTTAGCTGCTACCTTGCAGCATTTTAGAGGTATTATTAGCAATACTATTGCTAACGGTTGTGATGATGGTAGTTATGAATAGTAGTAGTAGTGGTTGTGCTAACGGTTGTGATGATGGTAGATATATGTAGTAGTGGTAGTAGTAGCAGGAGTAGAAGTATTAGTTTTGTTGTGACACTTACTTGCATCTCCCATCACCACCACTACCATCGACAACAGAAGAGTCACCGACCTCATTGTCTCCTACTTAAAACAAAACCTGAAAAACGAAAGAACGAGAAGTATCACCCAATCCGCTCCTAAGTTTTTTTCTTTAGTATATATGTTAAATAACTTACAAGAAGTTGCCAGAATAGACCTATCATTGAGAGGAGAAAAAGAGGCTGGATATGTGAAGGAATATTTAATAAAATGTACAGAAAGTTGAAGATTCTTGAATAACAAAAAAGTACAACTTTCGCCATGATGTATAGACACTTGGCATGGACTAGAAAAAGAGGTGATGGCGACAGAAAGTGTGCATCAATTGAAGAAAAATTTAATTGGGTTGTACCGGATAGTGATTTGGCCGGATAACCGGATACCGGATATCTATATGGCAAATTGCTCTTGGCCGGATAACCGGATACCGAATATCCGGCTAATGTTGGTGGCCGGATATATAAGTACCGGGATTTGAAACCGATCCTGATATAAAGTTTCTTGCCATCAAATGTGGAAATAGTTTTAAGATATATTTGGTTCAAAAGACAGCAAAAAAATAGATCCCTAAGAGCCTACTGCATACGGCAGAAACTACAATATTTCATTAATAAATATTAAATACTTTCTCAAGTATAAGAATTTGAATGAAAATGCATTCCATTGGATAATTAATTAAACTGACTGAAAAAAAGGGGAATTGCAATTACATGAAAAATTAATATATAACTTAGACTAAACGTCCAGACCCATTTTTTCTTTGCATAATTGTGTTAAATGTTCATTCAAAATACCTAATCCACAAAAAATAATTAATTTCCACGCCTTATTTCCCTAAAAACATGACTTGTAACAAGCGCTGGAAAAACAACAGCCCGGTTCCAGCCGTGGCGCGAAACTTGCTGATGTCGTCACGTGAGGGCGACAATCTTCTTCACACAGCCTCCGGCGCACACACCTCCACACATTTATCGTGGCCGTATGTGTCGGGAACGGGTGATAAGCTCTCTGGAAAGACACAACTTTCTTGCTGCATCCATAAAGGATGCAAGTATATGCTATATCGCAAAAAAAGAAATAGCAGAAACGCCCAAAATTCTTCAAGTACTATATTTATTTCTAATTTTACGTGTATGTGTATTACCGCGGGGTTGGGAGGCCACCTTAGGTGACGTTATCGAGCCGTGGTGCGTCGTCTGCTTGTCGTCAGTAGCGTTTTGGAAGCTCGGGGAATTTACAGATTTTGATTGCGGATTATTTAAAAACGGGTGACTGGATGCAAAAAGTGACAACATATTGTTGATGTACTCGATAATGCCTATATTCTGACTGCATTCAATCAGGAATGATGAAATGGTCTGGATGATTACTTTAAATAAACATGCACCGTTATGGAAGAAATAATAATGCCTACAGAAAAGAAATGCATGAAGGATTTACCCTGGTAAACATTACACTACATACAATGCAAAAGTAATTGTTTCCAGCACTTTTCTTGCAGCTTCTGAAAGAAATCGACAACAGACCAGCACTGTCTAGCAGTGGCTGGACTCAGGAAACTGGCCCGGTATTACCAAAACGTATATCATAGCTATGACAGAAATGTATCATAGCTCTTGAATATCATAAATTTTTATCATACGCCATATATCATAAGTTTGGAATCTAGCACAACCATCTATCATAGTCGCCTGCTAAATATAGCGTCATTGTTTCTTTAAAATGGTTATATAATCAGTAAATTCATCCTTTGACCACGTTTTATGGATTGATACTTCTTATCTTATGTTTATAACATGTTTAGGGCAGTGACACAGGGAGTAATGTAGTAATTCATTCCCGAAAATAAGGCAGATAGATGTACCGTTGAGCAGTATCTGTGTAAACACGGGACAGAGTTGCCAGATGACTATGTTTTCGATCTAAAAGCTGTTTGTACAAAGTTGGTGAGGAACAATATGCCCTCGCACGGTCTACTCGGTATTTCCTAATCAGTTGTGCATCACTCAGCTCACTCAACACATCCCTATGTGGGCGAATATTCCTTCACTGAGGCTGTTATTGTCTCGGCCCTGCTGACAGCAGGAAAGTTTATCATAGTCGCGGGGCCGTATATCATAGTCGCGCTAGAACTCGGTGAACCCACTCTTAGCCTCCCGCGCGATTTGCGATAGTCCCCCCCCCCCCAATTTATGATATTCGCCAGCCAGTTGTGACTAAAATGGGCCATTTTGTCCAGCTATGATATACGTTCTTAACTATGATCGCTTTGGTAATACCGGTCCTGGAATCCACCGCCTTAACTATAATGACCACGTGCTTACTAAGATACTGCATGAAGAAGTGAAGCCGGCATATGATTTGTTATTTCAAATGTTTCTTGATCATCTCCATCAAATAAGGGAAACACCAAAGCCACCGTCAGGTAGAGGCCGTGGTAAGCGTGTTTCGATGGAGCCCGGGAAAAGTCGACTGTGGTGTCATCTCTGCTGCACACCAGCCTTGAGTCTCAAGACTACATGCACAAGCAATACAATATTCAAACAGCCCTTTGCAGCTTAATGGTCTCTTCCTATTGTTGAAAAGAAATATATTTATTTGATTTTAAACATATTCCTGCAGTTAGACAGAAACACAGACAGACACCTGAAAACGGCGGGGGAGGGTCTTGCGGGTGGCCTGGTGAGGCTTATTAAAGCCCCTTTCACACATCACGGTTCGAGCCACGGCAATAGACGGCCTTGAAATCGGCGTGTACCGTGGTACTTTTGGCCACGGTTCATTCGTGGTACGGTGGTGTACGTTTCTTGTACGGTTGATTACGGCTGAGTTACGTCTATGCACGACAGACCGGTACATTACGGTGTCGCACGGTTGTGGCCTACGACGATGTACGGTGGTAATACGACAATGTACGGCAGTTGTACGGCAATGTACGGTGGTTATACTGCACTGCACGGCGGTTGTACGGCAAAGTTACGGTGGCCGACGAAGGTGGGTGTGGCATATAGGTGCACAGGGACAAGTAGGGTTAACAGGTTTGGCCAATCTGGCCTTTTTTTAGAGAAGGTTGGTCTCCACTTTTTTTTTCCTTGAGGCCAAGCTCAATATGACCTTTTTGGGCCCTTTTTTGTAACTCATGTAATTTGTTTCAAAGAAAGAATATATATATATATATATATATATATATATATATATATATATATATATATATATATATATATATATATCATGAAGTTTCAGGGTGACAGAGACACTCGGTATACTTGGGGTTGTTTATGCAACGTTTCGCCAAGGCACTTGGCATCATCAGGCTAAAAATAGTTAAAATTTAATATATTGTAATGCTAAAAAGCGAACATCTAAAAAATTAATTCTAAGAGACAATAAAATATTCCTATATTTTCTAAAATTACTAACTAATATTTAGAAAATATAGGAATATTTTATTGTCTCTTAGAATTAATTTTTTAGATGTTCGCTTTTTAGCATTACAATATATTAAATTTTAACTATTTTTAGCCTGATGATGCCAAGTGCCTTGGCGAAACGTTGCATAAACAACCCCAAGTATACCGAGTGTCTCTGTCACCCTGAAACTTCATGATGAATCTACAAGAAAAATCAACTATATATATATATATATATATATATTTATATATATATATATATATATATTCTGCGCTATAGTAATGCTTTATTTGGCATATGATTTGATTTGATGATAAAAGAAAGTATTAAAATTGGTGTCGAAGAGTTGCCATTTGTAGGAGAAAAAACTTCTCCGCAGGATCAAAGAGAATTTGATTGTTAGTGTTTATACAGTAACTTTAAGGCGGAGGCTGTGGTCCAACTCAGGCTGCGGGTAACGAAAGTGGTCACCACCGGGTTGATTTTTTGTGGGCCGCGAGCACTCCTATTAATATATTCCTTTACCCTGTATAAAAACAAAGTATCTGCGATTCCAATGTTATGTATATGAAATAATACTAAGTTACTAGAATGACAACATTTCCCATGGGGATTCTGTCCTTTTTTATGTTAAAAAAAACGTTAAAGAAAATAGCCCAGACTTCCCATCAGAAGGTAAGACTATGACTAGCATTATGTCTTTATTACTACAGAGTGTGTATTACTTAAGTCTTTAAAAAAAATCGGTGATGTTTCTTTACGTGAAGGCTCTGCCTAGGGCCCTAGGCCCTAGAACCATTGTATCACTAAATGTTCATATATTTAAAATATTTTTAGTAAAGGTCTTAAGGGGACACCACAGGTGATGCCAAAATTTCCCAGGCTGCTTTTAGAGCCAAAATCTTATCTCCATCATGTTTTTCGTGAGCGTTTACATTATCTGACCAAGTTTCATTACGATTGGATTATTATTATTATTATTATTTTATATGCTGTCATGGAAATCTACTTCGAAAAAAAATTACGAAAAATTCTTTGTTTGATGAGATATTTAGCTTACGGTATTCTGTAAACATTCAACAGTAAAGTTACGAAGGGAAATTCTCCTATCACTCCGAAAAAGATTGAAAATGCCACTGAAAATAATGTAATATCTAGAATAAGAAAAATTCCAGAAATTCCGCCTGTCATTGTAATCAAAATCCGCTGCGGCATTTTACACATATGTATGCAAGTATAAAATGTGCAAAATTTGAGATCTGTATTACAAAAATGGCAGGAGGAGTAGGCCGTGCAAGTAAAAAAAAGCGTGTTATGAGAAAACTACGAATATACCTTATCTTATTGAATATCAAGTTACTTTAGTCTAACTTCTTATTTATCCATTGTCTAATGTATTGAGGTGATAGAAAACGTTCGTATACATTCCTATATCATGGAAAAATTTTTTTTCCAATTTATACAAATAATTATGATGTTTTAGATGATGATCATTATGATGATCAGTGGCCAGGTACGGGACGCGTGGGGAAGGGGGGTAGCATTGGGGGGCCAGGGAATGGGTAATATGGCTCATATTTGCGTTTCAGAGCTACTACGTTGTAGTTCTAGGCCAAAAGAACAATTTTACAAATAATTATGATGGTGATGCGTGGCCAATATGGGACGCGGGGGGGGGGGGGGGTAGCATTGGAAGAAAAAAATACGTTGGAGTTCTAGGCCAAAAGAACAATTTTAGTACAAATGAAAAATGTCAAAATTGAGTGATTCTGGTCCCCAGATGTGTGGTGTCGCCTTAAGTTTGATATATATATATATATATATATATATATATATATATATATATATATATATTTTATATATATATATATATATATATATATATATATATTAGTGGCCCTCAATGTATAAGTTTAGTGGCAAAGTGGCCCACGTCGAGGAAGAAGATGGACCACCCTGGACTTTAAGGCAATATCTGGCCGAATAGCCGGATATTTCAAGGAAGGTCGGATATCGGATAGTAAAAACAGGCCGGATAGCCGGATAACCGGATAACAAACGGATATCCGGTACATCACAAAAATTGAATAATATAGCCAGACCCCGGGTCACACGAGTATACCTCAGCCTCTGTATGCTACAACCAAGAAAAGACAACAGGCAAATGCAACTCACCTGCGTTCCGTCGTATCTGATGGTTACCTGTAAAGTGAAGAAGGGACGCAGCTCCTCCTGTTATATATACCGGAACGTTGTGCAAAGAGGCATGATTTTAATTTTGTACATGACGATGTGGCAAAAACACATGATTATCGCACTGTGTATTATTATTGCACAGCACAGGTCTTGTAAATTTTACACACAACAGTAAGCCAATCGTCAAGTTCCCTGTGACGGGGGACGCTATGTAGTGACAATTGAGTGTTATCAAGTCAAAGTGTGTCTTATATTTTACTTGGAAAATTAAATATCGGCCACCGCTTTATTATTTGGAAATGAAAGAGGATGTTTGTGTGTCTTGTCTAATTTCCTCACTTTTGCATCCATGGTATTCTTGAGACTGAGTTAAGTAGACATATACAAAGGAGGAGGAATACAAAAGTGTATACCAGACAGCAATTACGTAATCGCTAACGAAGGTATTTCTTAACTAGATCATTTTGTTTTAGAATTGTGTAAGTTCAAAATAGAAAAGGAGGCTGACTTATAAATTTTTACTGAAAAAGAGTGATCGAGAAAAGAATATACCTATATACTACTATCGAAAACTACGATCGTAATATTTTTAATGTTTGATGTAAGTCTGATGATCGCCGCATAACTTGACTCATTGCAATATTACATGACGTCACCATCCCATCGTCTTCATATATTTATTCTTGTCCTTAGATACCAGTTAAACTGAGCAATTGGATAAAATGTTTGATTACCTTATAGGTCAAATTGGATGAGATTGATGGCAAGTGTATCTACAAGTATCAAAAGGGATCAGTATCGGTTACCTCCTGAGATTCTATAAACATTCTGATTGCCGTATTTTTGTAAAGCTTTATATTACATATACGGCATACACGCCGTATCCTAGCGCTTCGTGTCCTGGTGGAACACCGACGTGAGTTTCGACAGGGGATGCTTGCACCCTATGTTGATCTCAAGAAGGCGTTTGACTTAGTGCATCGTGAGTCACTCTGGGATCTTATGCGACTTCGCGGGATTCCTACAAGGACTATTGGTTTGATGATTGGTCTGTACTCTGGGACTGAGAGTGCTGTGAAGTGTGGGTGAGGTGTATCCAGCTTCTTTCCTGTTAATACAGGAGTGATGCAAGGGTGCGTCCTTGCCCCATCACTTTTCAACACTTGTATGGACTGGGTATTGGGCAAAGTTGTAGATCAAAGTGATTGTGGAGCATCCCTCGGCAACACCAAAATCACTGATTTTGTTTTTGCCGATGATGCAGTAATCTTTGCTGAGTCGCTGGAGGTCCTGGTGATGGCTCTCGAGGCTCTGCACGAGGAGGCAAAGCCTTTGGGACTTGAGGTCTCTTGGTTCAAGACCAAGATCCAGGTGTTTGGAGACTTACTAGATGAAGCAGTACAGTCTGTTCATGCGTGCGGCGAGGACATTGAGATCTTGGAAAGTTTTACATACCTTGGTGGCGCAGTCCACAATGATGGCGGTTTGCGCCAAGAAGTCTTGCGGCGGATTGGCATAGCCCACGGTATTATGGACTCGCTCAGTTCGAGTATTTGGCGTTGTCAGTACCTGTGCAGGAGGACAAAGATCCGGCTCTTCAAGTCGCTTGTGATCCCTGTCTTACTCTATGGTTGTGAGACATGGACACTAAATAGCGACTTGAAGAGGCGAATCGATGCCTTTGGTAATAAGTGTCTTCGCAGAATCATGGGGTATCGCTGGGATGATTACGTGTCATATCAGCGATTGCACCATGAGTCTGAATCGAGGCCTATTACCTGCATAGTCCGTCAGCGCCAACTTCGGCTATATGGGCATGTGGCACGCTACCCTGAAACCGATCCTTCCCATCGGGTTGTATCTGTAAGAGACAATCCGGCGTGGAGGAGGCCAAGGGGGCGCCCACAAGGCTCGTGGCTGGGGCAAGTTGATGCTTCCTGTCAAGAGTTGCTTGGTATGGGAAGGGAGCCTGCATGGGGACTCGCGTGTGGTGACCCCCGGAAGTGGCGTCGTAGGATGGGCGAGGCGACGCGCCCCCCGGTGTATGCCCCCAATGATTGATTGATTTTTATTACGTACTTCTCAGTTTTTGCGGCAGGCGTAGAGTTTTATTTTTTTATTTTTTTATTTTGTGCCTATAGCGCCTGTAGGCAGTGACCTCTAAGGCTGGGATGGTAGGCTCTGGAGGTTCACTTGAGGGCTGTGATGGTTGTCCCCCCCCCTTGGTGACGCAGGCAGGATTTTTATAGTGACGCCTGTGATTAGAGGCTCATGCCGCCCCCCTGTGTCCTCCGATGCACTTGCAATCGAAGGTAGAGTTAATGGGCAGCATGTGGGTGTTCTTAGGCCACTCGACGGTGCAGAAAGATTTTGGTTCTCACCGGGGATCGAACTCGGGTCACCGAGAACGCCACTCGGAGACGCTAACCAATCTGCTACCGCCTCCCCAAATTTATGGTATATGGATTTTTTTTTCTCTCTCTCTCTCTCTCTCTCTCTCTCTCTCTCTCTCTCTCTCTCTCTCTCTCTCTCTCTCTCTCTCTCTCTCTCTCTCTCTCTCTCTCTCTCTCTCTCTCTCTCTCTCTCTCTCTCTCTCTCTCTCTCTCTCTCTCTCTCTCTCTCTCTCTCTCTCTCTCTCTCTCTCTCTCTCTCTCTCTCTCTCTCTCTCTCTCTGTGTGTGTGTGTGTGTGGTCTGAAGTACGAAATGTCACGGTCTATTGCTTCAGTTGGGTAAATACTTGCCATGTGTAGCAATAATATGGCACATATCTAATGAGCTAACGGGTAATGAGCCACCACCACCACCACCAGGAGGAGGCATGACACACTTGTACGGATCTTTCTTGTATATATATATATATATATATAGAGAGAGAGAGAGAGAGAGAGAGAGAGAGATGGACCGGATGTCGATTTTTCACTATTTGCGGATGCGCATGTTGATGAGGATATTTATTTCCAAGATTTTCGGATACAGCTGCGGATAGATACAGATATAAATGTATCCTTTAATATAGTCTTAAGAAATCAGGGTAACAAGAATATACTAATCAATATGTATATGTGCGCAATTACATCACTTGCTCTCGTGCCCACTGTCGTGAAACTTCCAAATTTTTTATCATCTGGCTTCGACCTCTCTTACTAAATTTATCTGTGCTGTTTTCTCTCACCTAACTCCTCGGACTACGTAAAATTCTTAGACTATTTAACATCTAAAGTGGAGCACATCTCATCTCATTTTCCTTCTGCAGAAATGTCCATTCTTGGGGATTTCAATGTTCACCATCAGCATTGGCTATCATCTTCTTTCACTGACCAACCTGATGAACAAGCCTACAGCTTTTCTATCCTCCAAGACCTAGAGCAGATGGTGCAGCACCCTACCTGTATTCCTGACCGCCTTAGAGACACGCCCAACATTCTTGATCTTTTTTTTTTTTTTTTTTTTTGCATCACAAGGAACTGGCCAAGGGCACAACAAAAATGGGTAACACAAAGCCCGCTTAGTTGCCAGTCCCTATAAAGAAGACAGTAAGAGAATAAAATAAAAACGGGTAGGCCAATTTAGTTCGGGAGGTGTCTTGTTAATCTTCTTTTGAAAAGATTTAAGTCATAGGAAAGTGGAAAAATAGAAACAAGAAGAGAGTTCCAGAGTTTACCAGTGAAAGGGATGAAAGAGTAAAGATACTGATTAACTCTTGCATTAGGAAGATGGACAGAATAGGGATGAGAATGAGTAGAAAGTCTTGTGCAGCGAGGCCGCGGGAGTGGGGGAGGCAGGCAGTTAGCAAGTTCAGAAGAGCAGTGAGCATGAAAATAACGGTAGAAGAGAGCAAGAGAAGCAACATTGCGGCGGTGATTTAAAAATTGAAGACAGTCAGTCAGAGGAGAGGAGTTGATGAGACGAAAAGCTTTTGACTCAACCCTGTTTAGGAGAGCTGTATGAGTGGATCCTCCCCAAACATGTGAGACATACTCCATACATGGGCGGATAAGGTCCCTGTAGAGAGCAAGCACTTGGGAGGGAGAAAAAAAAGGACGCAGACGCCACAGCACACCTAACTTCTTAGAAGCTATTTTAGCAAGAGATGAGATGTGAGATTTCCAGTTCAGATTTTTAGTAAAGGATAGTCCTAGAATGTTCATTGTAGAAGGAGACAGTTGAGTGTCATTGAAGAAGAGGGGATAGTTATCTGGTAGGTTTTGTCGAGTAGATAGGTGAAGAAATTGGGTTTTTGAGGCATTGAACAAAACAAGGTTTGCTTTGCCCCAATCAGAAATAATAGAAAGATCAGAAGTTAGGCGCTCGGTGGCATCTCTCCGTGAATCACTTAGTTCCTGTTGAGTTGGACGTCTAATAAACGACGTTGAAAAATCCAGGGTAGAATCATCAGCGTAGGAGTGGATAGGGCTTTGAGTTAGACTTAGAAGATCATTAATGAATAATAGAAAGAGAGTGGGTGATAGGACAGAACCCTGGGGAACACCACTATTGATAGATTTAGGAGAAGAACAATGTCCGTCTACAGTAGCTGCAATAGAACGGTTTGAAAGGAAACTGAAGATGAAGGTACAGAGAGAAGGATAGAAACCGAATGAGGGTAGTTTGGAAATTAAAGATTTGTGCCAGACTCTCAAAAGCTTTTGATATGTCAAGGGCAACAGCAAAAGTTTCACCGAAACCCCTAAAGGAGGATGACCAAGATTCAGTTAGGAAAGCTAGAAGATCGCCAGTAGATCGCCCTTTACGGAAACCGTACTGACGATCAGATAGAAGATTGTGAGCAGATAGATGCTTAAGAAGAATCTTCTTATTAAGTATAGATTCAAAAACTTTCTGTTCAAAGATCTGTTCCTAACTACTAACTCTTCTGCTTACTCTGTGAAACTATTCTCTATTGGGTTCCTCCGATCACAATCTTATCGCTCAGGTGCCGCCTCGGGACCCACCAAAGACTACTGTATACTGGACTTGTTACTCGCGCTCTGCGCCAACCCGCCCATGACTAGTGGAGGCCGATCGGCAAGTTAAAAAAGTGCTTCAAACATCACTCATTTCCCTTCCTATGGTTTATCAGTATAAATTATATACTGCTATCTTCGTAAATGTTTGTTCTATAATACTATCAAATAAAAACCAGTAAAACACACTAAAGAAATGCCATTATAAGACTATGAAGAAATATGCATGATCTTAATATTCACTTAAACTCTTCGCTATTTAACATTTTGCGAGACATTATTTAACATGAAACATACCAATAGAAGCGGAAATTAATAGCTTTCCATTGATTTATTTAGTTTTCTGGTCAATTAATTAGCACCATGCATAGATTAACGTTAACTAGATAAATAACATCATCAATGGGGTAATTTTTCCGATTGATGATGTTATTTATTTAGTTAACGCTAATTTATGCATGGTGCTAATTCATTTTTCGGAAAACGAAATATATCAATGGAAAGCTAATAAAATTCCGCTTATATTGATATGTTTCATGTAAAACGTTTTCTCGCAAAATATTAAATGGCGAAGAGTTTTAAGTGAATATAAAGTTCATGCATATTTCTTCAGTCTCATAATGGCATTTCTTTAGTGTATTTTACTGTTTTTTATTTGATAATATTATAGAACAAACATTTACAAAGATAACAGTATATCATTTATACTGATAAACCATAGGAAGGGAAATGGGAGTGATGCTCGAAAATGTCAGGAGTCGTGCGTTGGCCTCCACTGGAAATAACCCAAACTGAGTAGCAAGTCCAGTATACAGTAGTCTTTGGACCCACCTAAGGGGAAGTGCTTCTGGCATTTCAACTCAGCTAAGTGGGAGGACCTAAGGCAGTACTACTCTGATTTTCCATGGGATGATTATTTCTTCCATGGTAGAGACCCATCTCTTTGTGCAGAGCGCATAACTTAGGTCATTGTCTCTGGCATGGAGGCGTACATTCCACACACTTTCTCTAATCCTAAAGCCCCTCAACCTTGGTTTAACTCTGCTTGTTCTCATACTGTCCAAAATAGAGAGGCGGCTCACAGACGGTACCGTAATCATCCACTCCTGAAACTCATGCCCTTTCTATTTCTGTCCGTAATCATGCCAAATCTTTACTTCAACTTACCAAAAACTCATTCCTTCATAGAAAATCTCTAAATCTTTTTTAATCAAACTCCTCTCGTGACTTCTGGCATCTAGCTAGTAACATCTCTAACCATTTTTCTTCAGCATCTTTCCCTGTTATGCTTCACCCAGATGGCTCCACAGCTGTCTCATCTATTTCTAAAGCTGAACTCTTCCCTCAAACCTTTGCTGAAAATTCCACTCTGGTTGATGAAGGGCTTGTTCCTCCTTCTCCTCCACCCTCTGACTATATTATGCCTGTTATTAAGATCCTTCGTAATGATGTTTTCTTTGCCCTTTCTGGCCTAGATACTCGGAAGGCTTACGGTCCTGACAGAGTCCCTCCTATTCTCAAAAACTGTACTTTTGTGCTTGTACCCTGCCTGGTCAAACTTTTCCGTCTTTGTCTATCTATTTCCACCTTCATTGTTACTGGATGTTTGCTCACATTCAACCGGTTCCTATTTCCTAAGAAGGGTGACCGTTCTAATCCTTCAAACTACCGTCCTATAGCTTTGACTTACTGCCTTTCTAAAGCCTTTGAATCTATAGTTAATAAGAAGAATCTTAAGCATCTATTTGCTCACAATCTTCTATCTGATCGTCAGTACGGTTTCCGTAAAGGGCGATCTTCTACCTAGCTTTCCTAACTGAATCTTGGTCATCCTCCTTTAGGGGTTTCGGTGAAACTTGCGGTTGCCCTT
>JACEEZ010012423.1:395000-437500 GCA_016584305.1 Chionoecetes opilio | reverse complement strand
GTTGTTGTAGGTCACGCCGTCGCTGCCACACACGGGTAATAATTCCTTCGTGCAAGGCCCGGGGCAATCCTTACCTGTGACTGGGTGCCAGGGAGTGCCTTTGAAGTTTATATGTAATGTAGGTAAAGTTATACTGCTATTTACATTCCTCCTCCTCTTTCTACTTCTGCTGCCACTCACCTTCACACTTCCCTTCTCGGAAAAGATTCAGGTTCGGGTTTTTGCATCGCATCTCGTCCAGTAAGAAACAGTCGTTGTCATAGGTCACGCCGTCGCTGCCACACAAAGGGGCGTACTTCCGCGTGCAGTTCCAGGGGCACAACATATCTGTGTGTGTGTGGGGGGGGGGGGGGGGTGACTTTGAAGTTTGTGTTGGTAAAGTTATACTGCTATTTACATTCCTCCTCCTGCTACTTCTGCTGCCACTAACCTTCGCACGGCCCTTCTCGGAAAAGGTTCAGGTTCGGGTTATTGCATCGGATCTCGTCCATTAATTTGCATATGTTGTCATAGGTCCTGCCGTCGTCGCCACACACAGGGGCGTACTCCGGCGTGCAAGGTCCGGGGCACTGCTTATCTGTGACTGGGTGCCAGGGAGTGACTTTGAAATTTATGTGTTGGTAAAGTTATACTGCCATTTACCTTCCTCCTCTTCCTCTTCCTTCTCCTCCTCCTCCTCCTCCTCCTCCTCCTCCCTCCTCCTCTCTCCTCCTCCTCTCCTCCTCCTCCTCCTCCCTCCTTCTCCTCCTTCTCCTCATCCTCCTCTCTCCTTCTCCTCATCCTCCTTCTCCTCATCCTCCTTCTCCTCATCCTCCTTCTCCTCATCCTCCTCATCCTCATCTCATTCTACTCATCCTCCTCCTCATTTTCCTCCTGCTACTTCTGCTGCCACTCACCTTCGCATGGCCCTTCTCGCCAACTGGTCAGGTTCGGGTTATTGCATATGCTCTCTTCCAGTATTTTGCACATGTTGTCATAGGTCACGCCGTCGTTGCCACACACAGGGGCTTTCTCCTGCGTGCAGTTCCAGGGGCACGACGTATCTGTGGATGGGTGCCAGGGTGTAACTTTATGTGTTGGTAAAGTTATACTGCTATTTACATTCCTCCTCCTCCTCCTCCTCCTCCTGCTACTTCTGCTGCCACTCACCTTCGCACGGCCCTTCTCGGAAATAGGTCAGGTTCGGGTTATTGCATCGGCTCTCGTCCAGTAATTTGCTCAAGTTGTCATAGGTCACGCCGTCGTTGCCACACACAGGGGCGTGCTTCAACGTGCAACGCCCGGGGGGGTACAGCGTATCCGTGGGGGCGGGGGTTGCTAGGGAGTGACATTGAAGTTTATGTGTTGGTAAAGTTATACTGCTATTTACATATCTCCTCTTCCTCCTCTTCCTCTCCTTCCTCCTCCTCTTCCTCCTCTTCCTCCTAGCGGTGCATCACAGATCTCCGTAAAAATTATTTTAACGTTAGAGTTATTAGTCGATGGAACAAATTACCAGCAAATGTTGTCGAAGCCAGCACAATAACTTTATTTAAAAACAGACTATAGACGCGTACTGTAAAGTAAATAGGTTTTAAATTGCTCCGCGAGTTGAATTATAACGTCCCCCGGAACGATTAGTGTTAGTGGTAGTTGTAGTTAGCATACTTCATATCCTATCATTCTTCACCACGAAACTTTCATGTTCCTATCCTTTAGGGCATGGTATCCTTTTCCAGCTGTTCTCTTACAAGTAGTTTGATAGTTAGTAGTATGTAGTTCAGCAGATACCCTAGTTATGTACCAATAGGTCTCCTGGTATCTGTTCTTCCTATGTATTCCTCCTCCTCCTCCTCCTCCTCCTCTAACTTTTAGCCTCTAACTAACTAACTAACCTTAACTAACTTTTTACTTCTAATACGTAGAAACTATAGAAGTAGAAAGTAGTCACACAGGTAGCCTCGTTTTACCCGTAGGGTGGCTCGGTTGGTAGAGTCGTGAGCTTGCGTGTAGAGTCCCTGCATTCGGTCAGCGGTTCGAGTCCACCAAGTTCGTCCTGGCGTGATGGCGCTTTGTATAGTCAATAACCTTGAAGTTGGTACTTGCAAAGTGTCTATATAGGATCAAAGTATCTTATCTTATATCGTTTGGCCCAGTAGGGCTGTCGCTGTCTGTTCTTCCTTTGTATTCCTTTGTATATTCCTCTTTCTTCTACTGCTACTTCTGTTGCCACTCACCTTCACACTTCCCTTCTTCGACAAGAGTCAGGTGCAGGTTATTGCATCGCCTCTCGTCCAGGAAGAGACACATGTTGTCATAGGTCACGCCGTCGCTGCCACACACAGGGGCGTGCCTCGAACTGCAAGGCCTGGGGCACGGTATTTCTGTGGATGGGTGCCAGGAAGTGACTTTGAAGTTTATGTGTTGGTAAAGTTATATTGCTATTTAGATTCCTCCTCCTTAACTTTTTACCTCCACTAACCAACTAACCTACCTTTACTAACTTTTTACCTTAACTAACTTTTTACCTCTAACACGCAGAAACTATAGTGGTAGAATTTATTAGACGTCAAACTTAACAGGAACTAAGTGATTCACGGAGAGATGCCACCGAGCGCCTAACTTCTGATCTTTCTATAATTTCTGATTGGGGCAAAGCAAACCTTGTTTTGTTCAAAGCCTCAAAAACCCAATTTCTTCGCCTATCTACTTGACAAAACCTACCAGATAACAATCCCCTCTTCTTCAATGACACTCAACTGTCTCCTTCTTCTACATTGAACATTCTTGGACTATCCTTTACTAAAAATCTGAACTGGAAATCTCGCATCTCATATCTTGCTAAAAACAGCTTCTAAGAAGTTAGGTGTCCTGTGGAGTCTGCGTCCGTTATTTTCTCCCTCCCAATTGCTTGCTCTCTACAGGGGCCTTATCCGCCCATGTATGGAGTATGTCTCACATGTTTGGGGGGGATCCACTCATACAGCTCTCCTAAACAGGGTTGAGTCAAAAGCTTTTCTTCTCATCACTCCCCTCCTCTGACTGTCTCCAATCTTTAAAAAAAAAACGCTGCAATGTTGCTTCTCTTGCTATCTTTTTCGTTATTTTCATGGTCAGTGCTCTTCTGAACTTGCTAACTGCATGCCTCCCCCCCTCCCGCGGCCTCGCTGCACAAGACTTTCTACTTATTCTCATCCCTATTCTGTCCATCTTCCTAATGCAAGAGTTAATCAGTATCTTTACTCGTTCATCCCTTTCACGGGTAAACTATGAAACTCTTCCTGTTTCTATTTTTCCACATTCCTACGATTGAAATCTTTTGAAGAGACGAGTGACAAGACAACTCCCGAACTAAATTGGCCCTCCCCCCATTTCTTTATTCTCTTACTGTCTTCTTTATAGGGACTGGCAACTATGCGAGCTTTTTGTGACCTCTTTTTTTGTGCCTTTGGCCAGTCCTTTATGATGTAAAAAAGAATAAGAACAAAAATAAGTAGTCACAGGCGGCCTCGTTTGACCCAGTAGGACTGTTGCTGTATATTCTTCCTATGTATTCCTTTGTATATTCCTCTTCCTCCTCCTACTGCTACTTCTGTTGCCACTCACCACCTTCGCACTGCCCTGCTCGCACAAAGAGCAGGCTCCTGTTATTGCATCGCTTCTCGTTCAGGAATTCGCACAGGTTGGGATAGGTCTTGCCGTCGCTGCCACACACAGGGTATAAGTTCTTAGGGCAACTTTTGATGCACTGCTTATCTGTAAGAGGATGCCAGGGAGTGGGGATTAAGGGGGTGTGATATTTTGAAAATTTTAGACTGCCATTTACCTTACCCCTCCTCCTCCTCCTCCTCCTCCTCCTCCTCCTCCTCCTCCTCCTCCTCCTCCTCCTCCTGCTACTTCTGCTGCCACTCACCTTGGCACGGCTGGAGTTCTTTCAATATTTTTTTCTTCAACAAATCCCTAAATTCCGATAAAGTTCTTTGTGATTTTCAACTTGCAAATGTTACTCCAATACAGAGAAAACGGTGATTCGACATAATCGAGCAACTACTGACCGATCAGCCTTCTATCCTTAGTATGTAAATTAATGGAAACTATAATGCACGTTAAGGTGGTAAATTTCTTAGAAAAAAATGATCTGATCAAAAAATCCCAGCACAGGTTTCGAAATCTAAGGTTTTACTTAGCACATTTGCTAGACTTTTTAATGGCGTATACAGCACATTTAAAGAGTATACAAATGTGATCTATCTTGACTTTAAAAAAGCGTTTGACAAAGTCCCCCATAAGCAGTTTACTTCAGAAATTAAAGTCGCACGGCATAACTGGAAGTATGCAAGGGCCTCCTTGAAGACTGAATTTCTGAGAGACAGAAGCGCGTCGTAATTCATTGCATATTATTGCGACAATATCGGCAATTGCGTAATTAATGGAAAAACGTTTACCTGGTGAGACGTTATAAGTGGTGTACTGCAATGATCTGTGCTAGGTCCTGTACTTTTCTTAATCTATGGAAACGATATTGACGAAGACCTCACCTGTAAGATGTTAAGGTTTGCGGACGTTACTAAAATAACGAAGAAAGTAATTACAACTGCCGAGAAGACCCAATTGCAATCCGACCTTGATCGCTTAGTTAGTTGGGCAAATAAGTGGCAGATGAAATTTAATACCGATTAGTGTAAAGTTTTGCATATAGGAAGTAATAACGATCAAATTAACTAAAGAATGGACGGACATGAACTTTCCAATGTTACCGAAGAAAAAGACTTGTGGATAATTGTAAACAACGACCTCAAGCCCAGGAAACATTGTTCAGAAGTTATTAAGAGGGCTAACAAATTAACCGGTTTCATAGGGAGGAATGTCGAGTATAAGTCTGAAAAAGTCATGCATATACACTTCGTGGATAGTGACGATAGTACGTCGTCATCTTGAATATTGCGTTCAGTTATGGTCGCCCTACTAAAGAAAAGATTTGGACAAGCTAGAGAAAGTACAAAGAAAAGTTACCAAAATTATTCTGCGCTTGCGAAACAGCCTTACACGTAGAGCGATTGAAGGAACTTGTTCAGTTGGAAAAGAAAGATTACAGTTAGAAAAGGCGTAGATTACGGGGAGACTTAATAGAGCTGTTTAAAATGTTCCATGGCATCGATAATGTTAACGTAAGCGACTATTTATATATTGATCGGACAAGCACTACTCGTAATGATGGATACAAATATTATTGGTAAACGATTTCGGTCACCTGAAGCGAAGCACTTTTTCTTTAATAGAGTTGTAAATATTTGGAACTCTTCCAGCATCACGTAGTTAATAGTGACATGGTTGAGATGTTTAAGAACAAACTTAGAATCAACTGCCCAACTCCATTACTTCGGTACTACTGACTGCTACTACTGTTACTACTATTTCGGTCCGACCTAAAAAAAAAAAAAAAATATTCTTTATTTTTGTTTATTTTTTACTTTTTTTTTTTTTTTGCTTTAGCTTAGAGTATGTCTCTCCTCCAGCCTTGCTTATGGAACTCCATGACAGTTTTTCAAAACTGCATGGTGTTTTTTTTCACTTTTTTTCCTGCCAGCCATGACCGGAGGGAGTGGTGGATGGGAAGGAGCCTTCAACTTTGCTATTCTTATACATCTAACACGTAGAAACTATAGTGTAGAAATTAGTTACACAGGCAACCTCGTTTGGCCCAGTAGGACTGTTGCAGTCTGTTCCTCCTTTGTATTCTACTGCCATTTCTGCTGCCACTTACCTTCACACTCCCCATTTCGCTCAAGTTTAAGGTTCGGGTTATTGCATCGCGTCTCGTCCTTGAGGAGACATATGTTGCTGTAGGTCACGCCGTCGCTGCCACACACAGGGTCCCTCTCCTGCGGGCAAGACCCGGGGCACGTCGTATCTGTGACTGGGTGGCAGGGAGTGGCATTGAAGTTTGTATGAGTTGGTAAAGTTATACTGCCAATCTGCCATTTACATTCCTCTCCCTCCTTCTACTGCTACTTCTGCTGCCACTCACCTTCGCACGGCCCTTTTCGCACAAGGGTCAGGTTCCGGTTATTGCATCGTTTCTCGTCCATAAAGAGGCACCCGTTGCTGTAGGTCACGCCGTCGCTGCCACACACAGGGGCCCACAACCACGGGCAAATCCCGGGGCACTTCTTATCTGTGACTGGGTGGCAGGGAGTGGCATTGAAGTTTGTATGAGTTGGTAAAGTTATACTGCCAATCTGCCATTTACATTCCTCTCCCTCCTTCTACTGCTACTTCTGCTGCCACTCACCTTCGCACGGCCCTTTTCGCACAAGGGTCAGGTTCCGGTTATTGCATCGTCTCTCGTCCATAAAGAGGCACCCGTTGCTGTAGGTCACGCCGTCGCTGCCACACACAGGGGCGTACCTCCTCGGGCACCTCCCAGGGCACAACCGATATTTTCTCCTCACCAGCTCATCACGGGGCTCGCCTGGTGGGGGGGTGCCAAGGAATTCAGATTAAGAGGGTTAAAGTTTAAGTTGTTTTTTTTTGTGTGTGTGTGCATTTACCCACGGTCATGGCCACGCGAGCTGGACTCGCGATCGGGAATTTTACCCTTCTGGAAAGAGCTTGTAGCTAGGACCTCGCACTCCAGACACACCCCATCCCTTTGCTCAAGAGGAACAGTAACTGCCCACATTTGTCAGGGGAAAATCCCCGGGATCAGGCGGGGATCGAACGCCCGACCACAGAATGGCCTGGGTGGCGCTCTAATTAACTTTCACACACATTGTGTGGGGATGTGATGTATGACGGGTATTGGTTGCTACCTTGGAGAATTTGTGATGGTAATAGTAGTTAACCACGTTTGTATATTGTGAAGTTTATTTGTGTTAGTAATGTTATACTGTTATTTGTATTCCTCCTCCTCTTCCTTTTCCTCCTTCTACTGCTACTTCTGCTGCCACTTACCTTCGCATGACCCTGCTCGCACAAGGGTCAGGTGCGGGTTATTGCATCGCCTTTCGTTCAAGAAGTCGCACATGTTGTTGTAGGTCACGCCGTCGCAGCCACACACAGGGGTGTACTCCAACGTGCAGGACCCGGGGCACGTCTTATCTGTGGGGGGATGCCAGGGAGTGGATAAAGAGGGTGTGATTTTTTTTGTAATATACTGCTATTTACATTCCTATTACCTTTATCAGAATCTTGATTGAATATTACAAATAGAGACTTTTTGGCTGAATATGATTTACCTGGTTACTTAATGTTCAGCTGTGAAAGGGCGAATAAAACGGGCGGAGGAGTATGACTATATGTAAAAGCCAATCTTCATCCTACGGTCATAGAATACGAGAAAGTTGATAATGTGGATTATATATATTTGCAGCTAAAGATCCGCTTGAAAAAAATGATAATCAGACTCATCTATAGACCCCCAGTTCACAATAGTAACGCTGATAACAAGTTATACGACCAGTTAATTGAAATGAGTAATGAGCTCACTTGCGTCATCTTTGGTGATTTCAACCTAGCCATTCCTTACTGGGGGAGTCCGCTGAACTCTCATTCGGGTCACGATTTCTATAGGGATTTATTAGAAAGTTCGTTAACTCAGCATGTTCACAAACCCACGAGAGGTGACAACATATTTGGTCTTCTCTTTTCGACAAATGCCAATTTAGTAAAGAATGTGAATATTGGCCCTGCGATACTATAGTCTATTCACTTAAGCTGGATTCTTGGGAGCTGCTCGATGCCTACCTGAGTATGTAAGGACGTCGCTGATTGGCTGATGCACGCGGGCTGGGTGGTGATGGTGGTGGTATTTTGGTAGCCTCAGCCAATCAGCGACGTCCTTACATACTCGGGTAGGCATCGAGCAGCTCCCAAGAATCCAGCTTAAGTGAATAGACTATAGCAACCATAGCATTGTGTCCTTTGATATAAATTTCGAAGTGTACAGGGAAACCGTTAGCGATGAACAAATTTTCCTGTATTGACAAAGTAACTGTGAAATTTGGTCGATTTTATCAGAAACAGATTGGAGCGTATTATCAAATGAAGCGGATATAGACGAATAATGGGGGAATTTTAATAATACAATAAATAATGCGGTAAAGTCTTGTGTTCCAGTCAGTAAAAGACGTTCACGTAATAATAAGAATAAACCCAAGTGGTGGAACAGCCAAATTGAATCTAAGCTTTTACATAAAAAACGGCCTACCGTAAATACTTGTCATCTCAAAATGAAAATGATAAAATAGAGTTCGAAAGACTACGGCGCGATACGAAAATAGTTGATCAAAAAAAGTAAGAAGGGTCTTGAATTATATATTACAAGTATCAGTAAATCAAATGCAATTAATTTTTCAGTTACGTGCTCAAAGAAGAAAGTTATAACAACGAACATGGATCCACTCTGCCTTAAAAACGGTAAATATACTAATTAAATCGAGATGGCTAAAGTATTAAATGATTACTTTGCTTCTTTTTTAAAGTTGATGATATAAATGGAATAGAAAAATTGGGCTGCGATCAAATTAACGTAATTTCCTTGAGCAATTGCGAATTTCTGAAGGACACAATAACAATAGCAATAGATAAACTTAAAGTTCACAAATCTCCCGGTCTAGACTGTATTGCACCGCGAGTTTTAAAAGAAGCGAGTTCTTTCAATATTTTTTATAACAAATCCCTAAATTCTGGTAAAGTTCTTTGTGATTGTCAACTTGCAAATGTTACTCCAATACAGAAAAAACGGTGATTCGACATAATCGAGCAACTACTGACCGATCAGCCTTCTATCCTTAGTATGTAAATTAATGGAAACTATAATGCACGTTAAGGTGGTAAATTTCTTAGAAAAAAATGATCTGATCAAAAAATCCCAGCACGGGTTTCGAAATCTAAGGTTTTACTTAGCACATTTGCTAGACTTTGTAATGGCGTATACAGCACGTTTAAAGAGTATACAAATGTGATCTATCTTGACTTTAAAAAAGCGTTTGACAAAGTCCCCCATAAGCGTTTACTTCAGAAATTAAAGTCGCACGGCATAACTGGAAGTATGCAAGGGCCTCCTTGAAGACTGAATTTCTGAGAGACAGAAGCGCGTCGTAATTCATTGCATATTATTGCGACAATATCGGCAATTGCGTAATTAATGGAAAAACGTTTACCTGGTGAGACGTTATAAGTGGTGTACTGCAATGATCTGTGCTAGGTCCTGTACTTTTCTTAATCTATGGAAACGATATTGACGAAGACCTCACCTGTAAGATGTTAAGGTTTGCGGACGTTACTAAAATAACGAAGAAAGTAATTACAACTGCCGAGAAGACCCAATTGCAATCCGACCTTGATCGCTTAGTTAGTTGGGCAAATAAGTGGCAGATGAAATTTAATACCGATTAGTGTAAAGTTTTGCATATAGGAAGTAATAACGATCAAATTAACTAAAGAATGGACGGACATGAACTTTCCAATGTTACCGAAGAAAAAGACTTGTGGATAATTGTAAACAACGACCTCAAGCCCAGGAAACATTGTTCAGAAGTTATTAAGAGGGCTAACAAATTAACCGGTTTCATAGGGAGGAATGTCGAGTATAAGTCTGAAAAAGTCATGCATATACACTTCGTGGATAGTGACGATAGTACGTCGTCATCTTGAATATTGCGTTCAGTTATGGTCGCCCTACTAAAGAAAAGATTTGGACAAGCTAGAGAAAGTACAAAGAAAAGTTACCAAAATTATTCTGCGCTTGCGAAACAAGCCTTACACGTAGAGCGATTGAAGGAACTTGTTCAGTTGGTCAAGACGTAGATTACGGGGAGACTTAATAGAGCTGTTTAAAATGTTCCATGGCATCGATAATGTTAACGTAAGCGACTATTTATATATTGATCGGACAAGCACTACTCGTAATGATGGATACAAATATTATTGGTAAACGATTTCGGTCACCTGAAGCGAAGCACTTTTTCTTTAATAGAGTTGTAAATATTTGGAACTCTTCCAGCATCACGTAGTTAATAGTGACATGGTTGAGATGTTTAAGAACAAACTTAGAATCAACTGCCCAACTCCATTACTTCGGTACTACTGACTGCTACTACTGTTACTACTATTTCGGTCCGACCTAAAAAAAAAAAAAGTTATTTCTTATTTTTGTTTATTTTTTACTTTTTATTTTTTTTGCTTTAGCTTAGAGTATGTTTCTCCTCCAGCGTTGCTTATGAAACTCCATGACAGTTTTTCAAAACTGCATGGTGGTTTTTTTTCACCTTTTTTCCTGCCAGCCATGACCGGAGGGAGTGGTGGATGGGAAGAAGCCTTCAACTTTGCTATTCTTATACATCTAACACGTAGAAACTATAGTGGTAGAAATTAGTTACACAGGCAACCTCGTTTGGCCCAGTAGGACTGTTGCTGTCTGTTCTTCCTTTGTATTCTACTGCCATTTCTGCTGCCACTCACCTGCACACTCCCCTTTTCGCTCAAGTTTAAGGTTCGGGTTATTGCATCGCGTCTCGTCCTTGAGGAGACATATGTTGCTGTAGGTCACGCCGTCGCTGCCACACACAGGGTCCCTCTCCTGCGGGCAAGACCCGGGGCACGTCGTATCTGTGACTGGGTGGCAGGGAGTGGCATTGAAGTTTGTATGAGTTAGTAAAGTTATACTGCCAATCTGCCATTTACATTCCTCTCCCTCCTTCTACTGCTACTTCTGCTGCCACTCACCTTCGCACGGCCCTTTTCGCACAAGGGTCAGGTTCCGGTTATTGCATCGTTTCTCGTCCATAAAGAGGCACCCGTTGCTGTAGGTCACGCCGTCGCTGCCACACACAGGGTCCCTCTCCTGCGGGCAAGACCCGGGGCACGTCGTATCTGTGACTGGGTGGCAGGGAGTGGCATTGAAGTTTGTATGAGTTGGTAAAGTTATACTGCCAATCTGACATTTACATTCCTCTCCCTCCTTCTACTGCTACTTCTGCTGCTACTCACCTTCGCACGGCCCTTTTCGCTCAAGGGTTAGGTTCGGGTTATTGCATCGCTTCTCGTCCTTGAAGAGACACATGTTGTCATAAGTCACGCCGTCGTCGCCACACACAGGGTTCCTCTCCTGCGGGCAAGACCCGGGGCACATCTTATCTGTGACTGGGTGGCAGGGAGTGGCATTGAAGTTTGTATGAGTTGGTAAAGTTATACTGCTATTTACCATCCTCTTCCTCCTTCTACTGCTACTTCTGCTGCCACTCACCTTCGCACGGCCCTTCTCGCAGAAGGGTCAGGTTCGGGTTATTGCATTGCTTTGCCTCCTCGAAAAAGCACTTGTTTCTATAGGTCTTGACGTCGCTGCCACAAACAGGGGCCCACATCCGCGTGCATTCCCAGGGGCACGATATATCTGTGGAGGGGTGCCATGGAGTGACTTTGAAGTTTATGTGTTTGTAAAGTTATACTGCTATTTACATTCCTCCTCCTCCTCCTCCTCCTCCTCCTCCTCCTCCTCCTCCTCCTCCTCCTCCTCCTCCTCCTCCTCCTCCTCTAACATTTTACCTCTAACTTACTAACTAACCAAACTAACTTTAGACCTCTAACACGTATAAACTATAGTAGTAGAAAGTAGTCACACAGGTAGCCTCGTTTGGCCCAGTATGGCTATTGCTGTCTGTTCTTCCTTTGCATTCCTTTGTATATTCCTCCTCCTCCTGCTACTTCTGTTGCCACTCACCTTCACACTTCCCTTTTCGCACAAGGGTCAGGGATGGGTCAATGCACATTTTTGCCTGCATGAATAAGCAATCGTTGTTATAGGTCTTGTCGTTGTCTCCGTCGCTGCCACACACAGGGTCGTAGTCGTCCTTGCAATTCAAAGAGCAATTCTTACCTGTGGAGGGGTGCCAGGGAGTGACATTGAAGTTTATGTGTGTTGGTAAAGTTGTACTGTTATTTACATTCCTCCTCTTCCTCCTCCTCCTGCTACTTCTGCTGCCACTCACCTTCGCACTTCCCATATTTCCAAATGTACAGGGTAAGGTTATTGGATCGGTTTTCTTCCTGTAATTGGCACAAGCTGTCATAGGTTACGCCGTCGCTGCCACACACAAGTATGTTGTCCGATGTGCAACCCGTCTTACCTGTGGATGGGTGCCAGGGAGTGACTTTGACATTTATGTGTGTTTGTAAAGTTATACTGCTATTTACATTCCTCTTCCTCCTCCTCCTCCTCCTCCTCCTCCTCCTCCTCCTCCTCCTCTAACTAATTAACTATAACTAACTTTTTACCTCCTACACGTAGAAACTATAGTAGTAGAAAATAGTCACACAGGTAGCCTCGTTTGGCCCAGTATTTTTTTTTTTTTTTTTTTTTTTTTTTTTACATGACAAGGAACTGGCCAAGGGCACAACAAAAATGGGTAACACAAAGCCCGCTTAGTTGCCAGTCCCTATAAAGAAGACAGTAAGAGAAAAAAATAAAAACAGAGGGGTAGGCCATTTTAGTTCGGGAGGTGTCTTGTTACTTCTTTTGAAAAGATTTAAGTTATAGGAAAATGGAAAAATAGAAACAGGAAGAGAGTTCCAGAGTTTACCAGTGAAAGGGATGAAAGAGTAAAGATACTGATTAACTCTTGCATTAGAAAGATGGACAGAATAGGGATGAGAATGAGTAGAAAGTCTTGTGCAGCGAGGCCGCGGGAGTGGGGGAGGCATGCAGTTAGCAAGTTCAGAAGAGCAGTGAGCATGAAAATAACGGTAGAAGAAAGCAAGAGAAGCAACATTGCGGCGGTGATTTAAGGATTGAAGACAGTCAGTCAGAGGAGAGGAGTTGATGAGACGAAAAGCTTTTGACTCAACCCTGTTTAGGAGAGCTGTATGAGTGGATCCTCCCCAAACATGTGAGACATACTCCATACATGGGCGGATAAGGCCCCTGTAGAGAGCAAGCAATTGGGAGGGAGAAAAAAAAGGACGCAGACGCCACAGCACACCTAACTTCTTAGAAGCTGTTTTAGCAAGAGATGAGATGTGAGATTTCCAGTTCAGATTTTTAGTAAAGGATAGTCCTAGAATGTTCATTGTAGAAGAAGGAGACAGTTGAGTGTCATTGAAGAAGAGGGGATAGTTATCTGGTAGGTTTTGTCGAGTAGATAGGTGAAGAAATTGGGTTTTTGAGGCATTGAACAAAACAAGGTTTGCTTCGCCCCAATCAGAAATTATAGAAAGATCAGAAGTTAGGCGCTCGGTGGCATCTCTCCGTGAATCACTTAGTTCCTGTTGAGTTGGACGTCTAATAAACGACGTTGAAAAATGCAGGGTAGAATCATCAGCGTAGGAGTGGATAGGGCTTTGAGTTAGACTTAGAAGATCATTAATAAATAATAGAAAGAGAGTGGGTGATAGGACAGAACCCTGGGGAACACCACTATTGATAGATTTAGGAGAAGAACAATGTCCGTCTACAGTAGCTGCAATAGAACGGTTTGAAAGGAAACTTAAAATGAAGGTACAGAGAGAAGGATAGAAACCGAATGAGGAGTTGGAAAAAATATTTGTCCGACTCTAAATAAAGTTTTGACTGCTCAAAGGCAACTAGCAAAAGTTTTCAGCAACCAAAATTACGAAGACTAAGAGATTCAGTTAGTAAAAGCTAGAAGATCGCCAGTAGATCGCCCTTTACGGAAACCTACTAGATCAGATAGAAATTGTGAGCAGATAGATACTTAAGAATCTCTTATTAAGTATAGATTCAAAAACTTAGAAAGGCAGGAAGTCAAAGCTATAGGACGGTAGTTTGCAGATAGATACTTAAGAATCTTCTTATTAAGTATAGATTCAAAAACTTTAGAAAGGCAGGAAGTCAAAGCTATAGGACTGTAGTTTGAAGGATTAGAACGGTTGACCCTTCTTAGGAACAGGTTGGATGTGAGCAAACTTCCAGCAAGAAGGAAAGATGGAAGTAGATAGACAAAGACGGAAAAGTTTGACCAGGCAAGGTGCAAGTATGGCTGTTGCTGTCTGTTCTTCCTTTGTATTCCTTTGTATATTCCTCCTACTGCTACTTCTGTTGCCACTCACCTTCACACTTCCCTTTTCGCACAAGATATAGATGCGGTATATTGCATCGCTTTGCCTCCTTGAAAAAGCACATGTTGTTATAGGTCACACCGTCGTTGCCACACACAGGGGCGGACTCCTGCGGGCAGTTCCAGGGGCACGACTTATCTGTGGATGGGTGCCAGGGTGTGACGTTGAAATGTATATGTTGGTAAAGTTGTACTGTTATTTACATTCCTCCCCTTCCTCCTCCTTCTACTCCTTCTACTGCTGCTTCTGCTGCCACTCACCTTCACACCTCCCTTCTCGCACAAGGGTTAGGTTCCGGTTATTGCATCGCTGCTCGTTCAGGAAGAGACACATGTTGTCATAGCTCACGTCGTCGTCGCCACACACAGGGGCGTACTCTTGCGGGCAATTCTTGAGGCACGACCGATCTTTACTTCTCTCCAGCTTTTGACGGGGCTCGCCTGGTGGGGGGGTGCCAGGGAATGGAGATTAAGAGGGTTAATGTTCAAGTCTTTTTGTGTGCGTGTGTGCGTGTGCATTTACCCACGGTCATGGCCACGCGAGCTGGACTCGCGATCGGCAATTTTACTCATCTGGAAAGAGCTTGTAGCTCGTAGTGACCGATCTCTGGGTCTAGGACCTCGCACTCCACACACACCCCATCCCCTTGCTCAAGGGGGACAGTAACCGCCCACATTTATCAGGGAAAAATCTCCGGGATCAGGCGGGGATCGAACGCCCGACCACAGAATGGCCTGGGTGGCGCTCTAATTAACTTTCACACACATTGTGTGGGGATGTGATGTATGACGGGTATTGGTTGCTACCTTGGAGAATTTGTGATGGTAATAGTAGTTAACCACGTTTGTATATGGGGAAGTTTATTTGTGTTAGCCACACACAGGGTCTCTCTCCTGCGGGCAAGACCCGGGGCACGTCGTATCTGTGACTGGGTGGCAGGGAGTGGCATTGAAGTTTGTATGAGTTGGTAAAGTTATACTGCCAATCTGCCATTTACATTCCTCTCCCTCCTTCTACTGCTACTTCTGCTGCCACTCACCTTCGCACGGCCCTTTTCGCACAAGGGTCAGGTTCGGTTATTGCATCGTTTCTCGTCCATAAAGAGGCACCCGTTGCTGTAGGTCACGCCGTCGCTGCCACACACAGGCCAATGCATCTTCGGGCACCTCCCGGGGCACAACCGATAATTACTCCTCAGCTCAGCACTGGGCTCGCCTGGTGGGGGGGGTGCCATGGAATGGAGAATAAGATGGTTAAAGTTTATTTTTGTGTGTGTGTGTGTGCATTTACCCACGGTCATGGCCACGCGAGCTGGACTCGCGATCGGGAATTTTACCCTTCTGGAAAGAGCTTGTAGCTAGGACCTCACACTCCACACACACCCCATCCCTTTGCTCAAGAGGAACAGTAACTGCCCACATTTGTCAGGGGAAAATCTTCGGGATCAGGCGGGGATCGAACGCCCGACCACAGAATGGCCTGGGTGGCGCTCTAATTAACTTTCACACACATTGTGTGGGGATGTGATGTATGACGGGTATTGGTTGCTACCTTGGAGAATTTGTGATGGTAATAGTAGTTAACCACGTTTGTATATTGTGAAGTTTATTTGTGTTAGTAATGTTATACTGTTATTTGCATTCCTCCTCCTCTTCCTTTTCCTCCTTCTACTGCTACTTCTGCTGCCACTCACCTTCGCATGACCCTGCTTGCACAAGGGTCAGGTGCGGGTTATTGCATCGCCTTTCGTCCAAGAAGTCGCACATGTTGATGTAGTCACGCCGTCGCTGGCACACACAGGGGTGTACTCCAACGTGCAAGACCCGGGGCACGTCTTATCTATGGGGGGATGCCAGGGAGTGGGGATTAAGAGTGTGTGATTCTAAAGCATTTTTGAGTGTGTGTTGTGTGTGTATTCACCCACGATCTTATTCACGCGAGTTGGACTCGCGATCGCCAGTTTTACCCTCCCGTAAAGAACTTTGAGCTCGTTATAGTTACACTTACTCATATTTCCCATCACCGCCACCACCATCGTCAACACCAGACTCGCCGACCGCATTGTCTCTCACTTACTCGGAGACAAATCTCTGAAAAGGAAAAGGAGAGAAGTATCAGCCAACCCGCATCGAAGTTTTTTTCTTTTGTAAATTCAAATCTCTCAGTCATGGCGGAAGAAGGAGAAAAGGAAAAGTTAATTTGCGCATGCACGGATCAATGTTATTTTATAGAGTTAGACAATAGTTATTTTCAAGAGGAGAATCAAAGGCTGTACATTTTCAGGGGACTCACAGAATTGTGAAAAATGAAATTTTTAAAACTATTTAGAAGTACAGCTTTCCCCATTGAAGTGTAAATACATAGAATGGACTTCTAGACGAAGAGATGATAGCGGCAAGGAGGAGGAGTGGCCACAATTTAGACAAAGTGTATTGATATATTGTAGATGAGGAGACAACAGGTCTAGGTCAGACCCTGTATGCCTTAACCAGGCCAATGCCACTCACCTGTGTTCCGTCGTCTCTGAGGGTGACCTGCAAAGTGAAGAAGGGACGCAGCTCCTCCTGTTATATATACCGGAATGTTGCGCAAAGAGGCAAGATTTGTAAATGATGTTATAGTAAAAATACATGATTATCGCACTGTGTATTATTATTGAAGTGGGCAAGCTATTCTTAGCAAATGAAATATTGGGCATTGCTTCATTATTCTGAAACGAAGGAGGCAATTTATTATTCGTGTACTGTATGTGTTAAAGGAGTAATTCATCCGTCCATGCCGTTTGTCTATCATTGTGACGGTTTCTGTTTGTGTTTTCTAACTCCTTCACCTGTGCAGCTGTAGTAATCTTGGGACAGGTGGTTGATGAAGCATTTACAAAGAAGGAATACAAAGGAAGATTAGACAGCAATGATACTGACGCTATTAAGCAAAACATAATAAGAGGCTGACATGAACATTTTTAATGGAATAGAGCAATAGAGATTAAACTAAATTAAATGAAAAACTACGATTGTGGTGTTTACAATGTTTGGTGTAAGTTTGATGATCATCTAATGACTTCACTCGTTGTAGTTTTAGTCTACCACCTTGTCACGATATCAGTCTTTATACACATATTTTTGTCCGTGAATATAAGTCAGATTGAGCATATGAAAATAGGTTTGAATTACTCATAGGCGACATTGTATGGGATCGATGTCAAATGTATTTTTAATATGTATAGAAATAGAACGGTCACCTCTTGAGATATTGTAAAATGTGCACGTAGTCTTGTTGCTGCAATTCTGTATTGTGTTATATCATATTTCCATCTATAGTCCGGTAGCCATGGCGCTGCACCTTGTTTTGTCGGATAAAGTTTTTTTTTTCTGTTTCTCGTAGCTTGGGGGTACCTCTTCAAAATACAGGAGGGTGCCCAGTGGGCAGCCTTGGGCATTTTGAGATATTAACCCCATAAACACCAAAATCACAAAAGAAACGTGATTTATTATATTGCATGCAAGATACTTAAATCAAATGCCTCTAACCTGTTATCTACAATGAATTATTAATAAAGCAGTTCCTGTAGTCCATATAATACAGTATTTTCTGCCCTCTAGCCATTTATGAAACGTATTAACTTATTTTTCCAACACTTTGGTGAGAATCACACTGGGAAATATATGTGTATTAACTCATGTTTACATTTTCTTTACAGATTTGGTTATGGATCCAGTGCCCGAGGAGTGTTACTTCAGTTGGAAGTTCAACTGCCAAGCAAAGAAAGAAAAATTGAAACCTATAAAAGCAGTCAGAATAAGGAACATTATCCAGTGTAGTATGGCGATATGGCGATGAAAAACACTCTGAGCTTCAAGAATCATTAGATGATAACAATGAAATGATATTGAAATGTCATAAAAGTTGTGTGTCCTGTTACACCTCAAAGGTACACATTGAACGGCACAAACGTAAGAGGGGCGCAGAACCTGATTCCAATGTCCCTTTCAAGGTGACCAGGCGCTCACATTCGGGAGGTTCAGCTGAATGTTTTGATTTTAAAAGGCACTGTGTTTTCTGTGGTGAGTTTTGCAATCTTAATGCTGACAAGAAACACCCATCTAGATGGAGGGAGGCATATCTATTTAGAGAAATGAACACCAAGGCATCTCTCTTGGATGTTTGTGGGAAGTGAAATGATGTTGCGCAAAGTGTCCAACTCCGTCTTCAGGGGGCACTGAGTGATCTGCCTGCTGCAGATGCTCGGTACCATGCTGACTGTCGACAAAGATTTCTCTCCTTTCGGTCACTCCTAGGGCAGGCTCCTACTTGTAGAATCACCGAGGACACTGATGAAGATCACCCCTTTTTTCTGAAAGTCTGTATTCTGAGACTGAGAGTGCTGTGAAGTGTGGGGCAGGTGTATCCAGCTTCTTTCCTGTGAATACAGGAGTGAGGCAAGAGTGCGTCCTTGCCCCATCACTTTTCAACGCTTGTATGGACTGGGTATTGGACAAGGTTGTAGATCAAAGTGATTGTGGAGCATCCGTCGGTAACACCAAGATCACTGATCTTGTTTTTGCCGATGATGCAGTAATCTTTGCTGAGTCGCTGGAGGTCCTGGTGATGGCTCTCGAGGTGCTGCACGAGGAGGCAAAGCCTTTGGGACTTGAGGTCTCCTGGCTCAAGACCAAGGTCCAGGTGTTTGGAGACTTACTAGATGAAGCAGTACAGTCTGTTCATGCGTGTGGCGAGGACATTGAGATCTTGGAAAGTTTTACATACCTTGGTAGCGCAGTCCATAATGACGGCGGTTCACGTCAAGAAGCCTTACGGCGGATTGGCATAGCCCACGGTGCTATGGACTCGCTCAGCGGGAGTATTTGGCGTTGTCGGTACCTGTGCAGGAGGACAAAGATCTGGATCTTCAAGTCGCTTGTGATCCCTGTCTTACTCTATGGTTGTGAGACATGGACACTAAATAGTGACTTGAAGAGACGAATCAATGCCTTTGGTAATAAGTGTCTTCGCAGAATCATGGGGTATCGCTGGGATGATTACGTGTCAAATCAGCGATTGCACCGTGAGACTGAATTGAGGCCTATTACCTGCATAGTCCATCAGCGCCAACTTCGGCTATATGGGCATGTGGCACGCTACCCTGAAACCGATCCTTCCCATCGGGTTGTATCTGTAAGAGACAATCCGGCGTGGAGGAGGCCAAGGGGGCACCCACAAGGCTCGTGGCTGGGGCAAGTTGATGTTTCTTGTCGAGAGCTGCTTGGTATGGGAAAGGAGCCTGCATGGGAACTCGCGCGTGGTGACCCCCGGGAGTGGCGTCGTAGGGTGGGCGAGGCGACGCGCCCCCCGGCGTATGCCCCCAATGATTGATTGATTGATCTAATGATTCTTGAAGCTCAGAGTGTTTTTCATCACCATATCGCCATACTACACTGGATAATGTTCCTTATTCTGACTGCTTTTACAGGTTTCAATTTTTCTTTCTTTGCTTGGCAGTTGAACTTCCAACTGAAGTAACACTCCTCGGGCACTGGATCCATAACCAAATCTGTAAAGAAAATGTAAACATGAGTTAATACACATATATTTCCCAGTGTGATTCTCACCAAAGTGTTGGAAAAATAAGTTAATACGTTTCATAAATGGCTAGAGGGCAGAAAATACTGTATTATATGGACTACAGGAACTGCTTTATTAATAATTCATTGTAGATAACAGGTTAGAGGCATTTGATTTAAGTATCTTGCATGCAATATAATAAATCACGTTTCTTTTGTGATTTTGGTGTTTATGGGGTTAATATCTCAAAATGCCAAGTATACTCTCCTGTATTTTGAAGAGGTACCCCCAAGCTACGAGAAACAGCAAAAAAAAAAAACTATCCGACAAAACAAGGTCATCAATAAATCAGGCTATGGCTCCCGGTGTGTGGCAGGCAGTAGTCAATGTATGGATATCTCTCTCTCTCTCTCTCTCTCTCTCTCTCTCTCTCTCTCTCTCTCTCTCTCTCTCTCTCTCTCTCTCTCTCTCTCTCTCTCTCCTCTCTCTCTCTCTCTCTCTCTCTCTCTCTCTCTCTCTCTCCTCTCTCTCTCTCCTCTCTCTCCTCTCTCTCTCTCTCTCCCTCTCTCTCTCTCTCCTCTCTCTCCTCTCTCTCTCTCTCTCTCTCTCTCTCTCTCTCTCTCTCTTCTCTCTCTCTCTCTCTCTCTCTCTCTCTCTCTCTCTCTCTCTCTCTTTTTGAAACACGAAATGTCACGGTCTATTGCTTCACGTGGACAAACACATGACATGTTTAGCCATAACACAGCACAGAACAACCACGCGAATGACCCAGAACTAGCAGCAGCAGCAGAAGGAGGCATGACAGCCTTTCCTTCACCTGTCATATATGTCATTCCTGGTGTCCTGTAAATATATTTCTTGCATATCTCTCTCTCTCTCTCTCTCTCTCTCTCTCTCTCTCTCTCTCTCTCTCTCTCTCCTCTCTCTCTCTCTCTCTCTCTTCTCTCTCTCTCTCTCTCTCTCTCTCTCCTCTCTCCTCTCTCTCTCTCTTCTCTCTCTCTCTCTCTCTCAAACACACGATTGCGTTAGTTTGATTTATTTCAGTTTTTAGAATGTAGCAAAACTATCAGTTTCTTCGTTCATTTATTTCATATTTCCATAGTGTCTAATTTTCACCATTAATTGTTTTATTTATTAGTTTGTCATTATTCACATCAGTTCCATGAATCCATTCACAGTGGTTCATGAAGTTTGGACAGGGATATTTCCAAGCTTGTGAAGCAAACAGAAGTAGAAAATGTAATTGTGCACATAATCCTTGATCAGTCATTCAGTGAGGCACTCAGTGTCGAGGGCAGAACAAGTAACATTTCAAGTCTTCATCGTAACACATGAGGTGAGAAACAGTAAAGGTTTTATGTAATTCAAATGATGAAGTGTCTTGAACATTGATGGGTGTTGATGCTGGTGTGGCAATACAAGACTAAAGCGCCCTGCTATTGAGGAAGGTGGAGATGTAGGAATATTGTTAGAGACAACAGTATCCTCATGCTTGCTCTGTACAGGGGCCTTATACGCCCATGTATGGAGTATGTCTCACATGTTTGGGGAGGATCCACTCATACAGCTCTCCTAAACAGGGTTGAGTCAGAAGCTTTTCGTCTCATCAACTCCTCTCCTCTGACTGACTGTCTTCAATCTTTAAATCACCGCTGCAATGTTGCTTCTCTTGCTCTCTTCTACCGTTATTTTCATGCTCACTGCTCTTCTGAACTTGCTAACTGCATGCCTCCCCCCCTCCCGCGGCCTCGCTGCACAAGACTTTCTACTCATACTCATCCTTATTCTCTCCATCTTCCTAATGCAGGAGTTAACCAGTATATTCACTCTTTCACCCACTTCACGGGTAAACTCTCTTCCTGTTTCTATTTTTCCACCTTCATACAACTTAAATTTATTCAAGAGAGGAGTGAAAAGACACCTCCCGAACTAAATTGACCCACTCCCCTTTTTATATTTTCTTTCTGTCTTTATAGGGACTGGCAACTAAGGTTTTTTTTTGTTGCTTCTTGTTATTTTCCCTTGGCCAGTCCTTTGTGATGTAAACAAAAAAAAGTTGACAGCAGTTGTTGCGTCCTCGATCGTTGGCTCACAGGCGTCATCCATATACAATTATTTTTTTCGAAACTGCGAAGAAAGAACGTGACGAATTGGTGTGTTGTGATTTTTTGTGTGCGAGTATATAATTGAACTTATTCTCTCTCTCTCTCTCTCTCTCTCTCTCTCTCTCTCTCTCTCTCTCTCTCTCTCTCTCTCTCTCTCTCTCTCTCTCTCTCTCTCTCTCTCTCTCTCTCTCGTGACTGGTAAAAACACTGCAAGAATGAGTAGGATGGCTAGAAAATATACATATGGCTTTTAGTTTAGAGAAATTTTGAATGGTAATGCGATGAAATATTCTACTTTCCTCAACAATTGCCGAATAATTCTAAACAACATACAATTTGTGGCAAACAAAATAAATCACTTTCAGCATAAAGGTGCGAGGACTTACGCTGTGGAGTGTGTGAAATATTTTAACTGTTTTGGACCATGGAGTGATGGCATGATCCGATGTGAGCGATTTGAAGGTCAGGTTTGTCATTGACTATCCTTTTTATATCCAGCGCACACGGATTTGGATAGGTTACTTTGTCAGTGCCACACACGGGCACGTCTCTTGTGCAGTACATCATGGGGACACAATATTCTGCAAAAGTGAGTTGATATTAGCTAGTTAGTAGTGAAGCCCTCCACACTGCCCATAATTTTTTTTTATCTAAATAATCTCAGAGTAATTCAAAACCTCGGGGAAAAAATAGTTTGTTTTGGGCTGTATACGTTGTGTTCTATCTTAACATGCGCCTCGCCTAGCAACCCATCCGGCCTCGGTATGTGTTGACACACCGATGTCTCTCCTTTTCGTGCATATACAAGCTAGGTTGGTATATATTTAAAAAAAAAAATCATTTCGTTGACGAAATATATACTTGTAAAAGAGCCTGGTCTACCTTTACCCTACAGGGAGGAGGTGACCTGAAGGCAGTCATACCCTACAGGGAGGAGGTCACCTGAAGGCAGGCAGCTAGACTACTGAGCATCGTAGCCCAGTGTTTGCCGTCGCGTAGTAACAACAATAATTAACAAGATGTCTATGTGTTATCCAAGGCTCTGACTCCTATGTCACAATACTTGGATAATTTCTGGAAGCACATGATGATTTTTAAAGCTAAATGAAATTATTGTGAGCCCATGTTATAGTTTGTTTCAATCTGAAACACCAAAAAATAAAATATACTTCAATGAGGGGAAGTAATAGGTGTGGCTTGTCCAAAGTACTGCCACAATATACATACAGTACAGGGAATAGCGTTTGAGCTCAGTGTAAACATCCATCAAAACGAAGTGTCCATAATGTCACGATAATGATTTTTTTTAACATTCGGACGAATACCCACCCTGGTGGAAGGCGGCGGTGGGCCATCTGTCCCGTGACAGCTATCCGTCACGGCGCTCAGCAGGTTGGGGAAGGAATAATGTGGAGATGACTGTCTACGGAAAAATGTACATCTAGGAGGGCACATTAAGTACACACAATGAATGGTTTCTATCAGTGAGAGTTCCCGTCCTATGAAGTAACACTGGTCTGAGTGTGGACGATCGCTGTGGCTATAGTTGGGTAACATTGGTACATACGTCGTATTGTCCCCGCCAGGGCTCAGCCACACTGCCAGATACTTTAATTGTCACCTGTGACCGTTTGTTAGAGATGGCTGAGGTAAAAAGCAGCTGTGGATGTACGCGGCAATGGAATGCATTCAGCCAACCTTACTTTTCATTCCATTCTCCGGTTATGCGTGAGCGATAATGTGTTTCCCATTTCCTGCATGTTATCACGGAGTGTTTTGTTGCTACTGAAAGTCTAGTCATGAGGCATCAAGCACTCTAAAGATGGATTGTTAGATTTATACGCAAAAAAATAATTATAGGTATTTTTTCTCCTTTTGTATTAATTGCTGACTAATTATAAACAAGATGCCACAAATTTACAGTACGAAAGGCAGTCTTTTGTCATGGACGGCACGGAATTAAACAGTCTGGTGTGTGCGTGTCTATTGATGTGTTACCTTTACTTCGAGGCTCCTCACAAGTGCCACAATGCTTGGTTAGAAGGTCATATTTCTCATTGCAGACTCTATCTGCTTCCAGTTGGCACGGGTTTGCATACGTGACTCCATTACTGCCACACACCGGTATGGATATGCTTGGGCATTGCTGCATGCAAGGCTCACCTGGCAAAGTGAGGTAATAAAATGAGATATTTTACGTTGTGGTGTTGATAGGGATGGTATTGGTAAAGTATTCTTCGTTTCTAGATAATGCATGAGTAACTTTAATCAGCATACCGTCTGCAGTAAATAAGAACAATGATGTGCATCTTGAAATCATAGGATCTGTGGTGTGGGTGATGGTAATGGTGGGCTATTGATGGTGATGGTAATTGGTGGGCTATTGATGGTGATGGTAATGGTGGGCTATTGATGGTGATGGTAATTGGTGGGTTATTGATGGTGATGGTAATGGTGGGCTATTGATGGTGATGGTAATGGTGGGCTATTGATGGTGATGGTAATTGGTGGGCTATTGATGGTGATGGTAATTGGTGGGCTATTGATGGTGATGGTAAATGGTGGGCTATTGATGGTGATGGTAATTGGTGGGCTATTGATGGTGATGGTAATGGTGGGCTATTGATGGTGATGGTAATTGGTGGCGTTGATACCTGTTTTACCACGTACCTTTCTTGTCTTTGCTGCATAGCCCACTGTGATTCACTTTAAGGCCAGGTTTGTTGTTGCAGTCCCTTTCATGTTCCAGGACACACTTCGTAACGTACGTGGTTCCGTCACTGCCACACACACGGTCGAATAGTAAATAACAATTCTTGTTTTTATTACCTGGCCAAGAGAGTGGATCATTGGGATTAAGGAAAGTGGGATCTCTCAAACCTTTCAAACCTTTCAAGCAATGGGCTGACTGACAGAATAATACACACACACACACACACATACACACGCACTGACACACACACAGACACACACACACACACACACTGACACGCACACACGCACACACACACACACACACACACACACACACACACACACACACACACACACGCACGCACACACGCACGCACACACACACACACACACGCACGCACGCACACACACACACACACACACACACACACACACACGCACGCACGCACGCACGCACACACGCACACGCAAAGCACGCACGCACACACACACACACACACACACACACACACACACACACACACACACACACACACACACACACGCACGCACGCACGCACGCACGCACACACACACACACACACGCACGCACGCACGCACGCACGCACACACACACACACAACACACACACACACACACACACACACACACACACACACACACACACACACAACAGAATTGTATTTATACCACATTTTGATCCCATCACCACCACCACCACCATCGACAACACCAGACTGCCCGACCTCATCGTATCTCGCTCACTCGAGGACAAAACCCTGAAAAAAAGTAGGTAACAGATCTATCATCCAACCCGCTGTTGGACTTTCCTTATGTCAAATCAAATATTTCAAAGTCTTCGCGGAGGAAAGGAAAAGGGAAGTAAGTTTACACACACACACACACACACACACACACACACACACACACACACACACACACACACACACACACACACACACACACAGAGCTGGGCATTAAATACATTGAATGTATTTAAATACTAAATACATGGGAGAAATGTATTTAAATACTAAATACTAAATACATTTTACGAATGTAGTAAAATAATAAATACTAAATACATCAATTGTATTTAAATACATTTGTAAATACATTTTAAATATACTCAAATTTTATCATGTCCGAAAAAATGGATTTCCTTATGATTTCGGGTTTCCTTAGAAATTTCTTTCTCAAGCCTAAATTTCCTAAAAATAAGGAAATTTCCTTGGCAGCAATACTGTAAATACAAGCACTGGTTCACGTAACATCAGGCTTGCCAGATAGCTGGACGGGTTTATGGCCAAATTAACTGATTAAAAAGTATTTACATTTTTATATTATGACATAGACCACTGTATACCTGGACTGTTCACGCGACAATGTTTTGAATTGCGGGGCTGCATAGGGGCCTGCGGGGCGTCCGACAAAGAGATATAGTGGTCTATGGACTATCATATAGACTGGTTTATCAGTATATATGATATACTGTAATCTTCGTAAATTTTTGTTCTATATTATTATCAAATAAAAAACAGTAAAACACGCTAAAGAAATGCCAGCCATTACGAGACTATGAAGAAATATGCGTGAACTTAATATTCACTTAACTATTCGCCATTTAAAACTTTGCGAGTCAACTTTTATCATGAAGGGTATCAATAGAAGCGCAATTTTATTAGCTTTCCATTGATGTATTTCGTTATCTGATAAATGAATTAGAACCATGCATAAATTAGCGTTCAATAAATAAATAAAATCATCAATCGGGTAATTTTCCCGATTGATGATGTTATTTATTTACTTATATATTTCGTTTTCTGATAAATGAATTAGCACCATGTATAAATTAGCGTTGCCTAAATAAATAACCTCATCAATCGGGAAAATTACCCGATTGATGATTTTATTTATTTATTTAACGCTAATTTATTCATGGTTCTAATTAATTTATCAGATAACGAAATATAGCAATGGAAAGCTAATAAAATTGCGCTTTATTGATACCCTTCATGATAAAAGTTGACTCGCAAAGTTTTAAATGGCGAAGAGTTGAAGTGAATATTAAGTTCATGCATATTTCTTCAGTTTCGTAATGGCATTTCTTTACCGTGTTTTACTGTTTTTTATTTGATAAAATTATAAAACAAACATTTACGAAGATTACAGTATATCATATATACTGATAAACCAGTCTATATGATATATATATATATATATATATATATATATATAATATATATATATACATATATATATATATATATATATATATATGAATCCGAGTGGCCCTCCGACTTTAGGGCAAGTTCAGGCCCATGTGCAAAGCCGATATTCCGTGCGCAGTCCCGGTATACAGTGGTCTATGATTATGAGTATTTAAATACTCATAAAAGTATTTAAATACTGTATTTAAATACATGACAACCAATGTATACATTTATAAATACACAAATGTATTTAAATACGTATTTAAATACAAATGTATTTAAATACTGTCCAGCTCTGCACACACACACACACACACACACACACACACACACACACACACACACACACACACACACACACACACACACACACACACACACACACACACACCTCACCTTAGTTCCGTTGCATGACTTCCTGTTCAGTGCAGAAGGGACGAAGCTCCCCCTCATATATATGCCAATACGTTTCGCAAGAAGGCAAAGTTTGTAAATAATTATCCTTGAAAGGCACTTTATGTGTATATTATGCAGTGCGCACTCTGTGAATCTTGGGTTGCCAATATCGAGGATTCTGTGGTGGTCTTTTTTTCTGCCCCCTATGACGTTAACTAAAAAAAGAGAAAAAGTGATGCACCCATTGAGCCCACGGAGGCTGTCTATAGTAACTCTAGGAGATCTACTTTTAATCTCTAGGTCAATGCAGCAGGATAGTGAAGTAATGATAACAGAATAGCCAAGTGGAAGTCTGGCTGGATTTTTGTGACTTCCTATTAATGTTTTACTGCCGTCGTCCAATCCTGTATGATATAAAAAAAAATGCAAAATAACTGACATGAAATAGAATATAAAATAACGAATTTGTAAACAACCCTGTATTTTTATTTTAGAACATAAAAACATAAGAAAATAAGGAAGCTCCAAGAGGCCGTGAGACCTACACGAGGTAGTTCCTGTTACTTAACTCTACCTACATCCACCTCTCTTCCCCATCCATAAATTTATCCAGACTCCTTTTAAAGACCCCAATAGAACATAAGAAAATAAGGAAGCTACAAGAGGCCACGAGGCCTACACGTGGTAGTTCCTGTAAACTTAATAATTATAATAATAAAATAGATTCCGCACTAACTACCTGTCTACTGAGTCCATTCCAATCATTCACCACCCTACTTGTGAACCAGTTTTTCCCTATTTCTTTTTTAAATCTACGCTTTTCCAGCTTAAATCCGTTACTTCTTGTTCTACCCTGGTTAAAAGCCGTAAGAACTTTTCCTACATCGTCTATATTGTATCCCTTTATCCACTTAAAAACTTCTATCAGATCGCCCCTTACTCTGCGTCTCTCGAGTGAGTGTAAATTTAATAGTTTCAATCTCTTCTCATAACTAAAGTTACTCATCCCTTGAATCATTTTGGTCGTCCTTCTCGGCACTGATTCTAACAAGTTCTCAAATTTTTCTGTTAACACAAATTTGATGCCTGCTAGGTTAAAAACCTACCGGTTTATTATCATTTGGGGGAAATTATTGATGTTTCTTTAAACATTTCATTAGTATTGTTTATATAACATCCACATGTTGATTATTCTAAATGTTGACATTGCAGTAATATAGGTACTGTATATTGTGTTTGGCTTTTTTTTTTTTTATCCCTTACCACCTATGTGAAATATTTTGTTCCTGCTGACTAGTTGATTGTGAAATGGTTTCTGATGTTATTATTGGCATATGAATGTTATTGTTCTGTTTTGTTCTCTTCTAAACGTGCAATTTATAACATGGTCAAAAATTGGTCATACAAATTGCATCTCTCTCTCTCTCTCTCTCTCTCTCTCTCTCTCTCTCTCTCTCTCTCTCTCTCTCTCTCTCTCTCTCTCTCTCTCTCTCTCTCTCTCTCTCTCTCTCTCTCTCTCTCTCTCTCTCTCTCTCTCTCTCTCTCTCTCTCTCTCTCTCTCTCTCTCTCTCTCTCCGATAATGGTCAATATTTGTAGTATTCTTAAGGGAAAACAAAACGAAAGATTCCTTATTTCTTTATTTATCTTGTTATTCTGTTCACTCGTATTTTTTCAGCCTTTTGTGCAATTCATCTATTCGTTTGTTATTGTTCACGTTTCTGCTATTTCTTTTTCTCATCCGTAGCAGTTTGTGTAGCTTTGACAGTGGTGCTTCTGTGCGCGTGAAGCAGGTGAACCTAACACGATAGGAGTAAGTACACATTTCTTCCGTCATTTAAAAGTATACCTTCCGTATTCCTTCATTAGCCAATCATTAGAACGAGCAATAGCAAGGACAGGAACTAGACAGCCAATCAGATTTGACATTTAACCAATCCTCTTCCATAGCCAATCATTAGAACGAGCAATAGCAAGGGCAGGAACTAGACAGCCAATCAGATTTGACATTTAACCAATCCTCTTCCATAGCCAATCATTAGAACGAGCAATAGCAAGGGCAGGAACTAGACAGCCAATCAGATTTGACATTTAACCAATTCCCTTCCGTGTCCTATTTCAGGTTTGGAATCTATTGTCCCCCTTCCCTCTCCTATACTCTCTTTTCTCCTTATATTTGTCTTCCTTCCAACTTCTCAAACGGGAAAATACTAGTTTTTAACCACTCCATTACCTTATGCTATTTACTTGTCATTATTATCACCATCTTAACAGTTTCCTTCTATTCCAATTTCTCCTTTTATCTATTTTCCTTTCAATTTATCAAACGGTAAAATACTTGTTATTCATCATCTGCATCACTATCTTGTAGCTTCCTTATTTTCTTATGTGCTTATGTTCTTACTCCTGTTCTTATTCTGCCCGTGGTCATTTTTAACGGCAGCGAGTTACTTTGAGTTTTGGGTCACGACAGAGAGCAAGGTTAAAGAAACACCTGCTTGCGTACGACTTTCCGTGCTGATCACACACAGGTAGATCGTTGGCTGATGGGGGCAGAACCGAGGACACTGGTGGATTTCTAAGGGTGAGGAAAGTGGATCAGGGGTTTTAGGGATTAGGTTAGGTGAAGAAGGGAGGGAAAGAGAGTGGGAATTAGGGTTAATATCATCTAGTTCAGCTGTGTTTTGTTAGTACTCTTAATAATGTTGTTATTATTATCATTATCATTATTCCACTTATCAAGTAGTTTTAGTAGTAGTTGTCCAAGGGTAGTAGTAATAGCAATAATAACCCACATGTAGCAGTAGTAGTAGTATTTCTAGTAGTAGTAGTAGTAATACCAGCACTAACTTACCATTTCATACTTACGAGTACTTACCTGTTGGGAATTAGATGTAAATACATTTTGGATGCAATAAATTAATACAGGTTGATACAACGATAATGTACAACCAATAATTATCCTATATCAAACGCTAAGAAATCACACTGAAAAGGGAACAAATAAGTTAAAATATTGTAAGGAATTTTTATAAGCCGGTGAAAAAATAGGTCAGACAAGTTGAAACATAATGCGAACATTTTTCTTAGAAGAAATGAGGCATGAAAAATGGAGAGAAGAACGGTTGAACAGATAAATTAACCGATTTAAACCGACAAAAAAGTTTACATTTCATCACTGAAATGTGTAATAAAACTGCAGAAAAAACACATTTGGAAAAAACCATAAATGCGTAAGTCCCAAAATGTACTTGTCTAACGTAAGAAAAACAATTGTCAGCTAATGTCTATAAAGCAATGAACTTCTAAAAGCCGAGACCTGAAAAGAATGGAAGGAAAGCAAGCTGCAAAAAGTATACAATAAAAGCTTTGTTAATGGATGTATTTTTTTAAAGAAATATTCACATAGCTGCTGTATAAAGGACAAAACTCAAATACAAAAGGTCATGACGTATTGCTGTACAAAGCTTTTCCTCTATTACAATTACACCACAGCACATTTTTGAACAAAGCTAATAAAGTCGCAAAAACATCCAATTCTTTGAGCGAAAATGTTGAAGACAATGTAGTATTTTAGCTGCAAAAGCATTAACATAAATACATAATATGAACCAAACATTATGACACATAAAGTTGGTATTTTCACTAAGCATTTTGAAACAGCTGTAGCATTGTTTACTATCAAATAGATGCAACATATTTGAGCGAAACATTGAGACTCACAGGCTGGGCTTAGATGAAATAGACTAAAAAGCAGAAATTTCTCAGAAAAGTGGAATAAATAATGAAACTAGTAATAAATATAATAAGTTAATTGATTAAGGGAGATGAGATTTAATGAAAGAAGGGAGGGAGAAGGAGGAACGAGGGAAAATGGAAAAGGGAAGAGGAGTGGATGAAGAGGGCAAGAACATTTTGTAAAGAGAGAAAGGAGTTGAGGAAGAAAGGGGAATAAGAATGAAAAAGGAAAGAAGAAGAAAGGAAAAGGTAGGAAGAAACAGAAACAAATTTGGAAAAGAAGAGAAATTACGAAAAATATATGAAAAAGAGGATAAAAAAGAAAGAAAAGAAGGGGAGAGAAAAATAGTGAGAGATAGAAAAAAAAGTATAAGAAAGACACTCAGTACTTAAAACGGCGACACCTCCCAGAATGCTTCACTCGTATATTTTTACTCCTACAGGCATACTTTTCCAGCTCACAAATGTTACTGTATGTCCTGCCATCAGTGCCGCAAACTGGGGAGTACCGGGAGGAGCAGGAGGCGGGACATGAACTGGACACCTCTGGGAAGGCAGGAAGGGAGGGGAAGAACAGATATGAGTATAGTGATTAGGGACTGAAAGAGGTAACAAGTGCTCCCCTACTTACGAAAACACAAACTTACACCTTACCAAATTAGCTCCTGGGAGTTTGTTCGTAACTTGAAATGTACGTAAGTCGAACCTTAACTATGTCGATATTGAATACCCTACACAACATTGTACAATCAAGTGCTTTTGCCGTGCAGTTATACCTTAATGATATTCAAGAGTATCCGTTCATGTGACAGGAACTACCACGTGTAGGTCTCACGGCCTCTTGTAGCTTCCTTATTTTCTAATGTTATTATGGTCTTATGTGAGAGGGAAGTAATAGGATAAAAAAATTAATGTAGGTTATCCGAGAATGCACTGTTAAATTAAATTAGTACACCTATTTGCTCTTCAAGTTGACATATTAAGAAGAAATGATACACGAAAAAATACATTGAGCTTATGTATCATCACATTCGTAACACTCATTCCATACACATATATACACTCATACATACACTCATACACTCATACATATTACATACACCCATACACGTATATACACTCATACATACACTCATACACTCATACATATTACATACACCCATACACATATATACACTCATACATACACTCATACACTCATACATATTACATACACCCATACACGTATATACACTCACCACGACATTGTCCTTTATATGCGAGGTGAAGAGTTGGATTTCTGCACCTCTTGGTAAATTTCAGCTGACACAAGTTGCCATAAGTCACGCCATCGCTGCCACACACAGGGTCATATTCCAGGGTGCATATTCCAGAGCATTCCTCAACTAGGGAACTTGGCGAAGCTGACGGAATACCTAGGGAACTTGGTGGACTAGTTGATGGAATAGGGGCTGAAAAGAGGGAGTTTATTGAAGGTATGGTCTTCTCACTAAAGAAAAATATGAGAGAAGAAAGTAGGAAGTAGAGAATTGCAAATCAACACCACCACCACAACTGCTACACTCCCCCTTACTTACCCAAACACTCTCCTTTCTTCACCACAAGCAGTCCTGGATCAGTACACCTCCTCTGCGCCGTCAGGAGACACAGATTCCCGTAGGTGATGCCATCGCTGCCACACAGAGGGTCATACTGAAGGGTGCATACCAGGCTACACTGATGCAGTATTGAAGGGTGGGCTAGGGAAAGAGGACAAAGAATTGACACTTAAAATTGGCAAAAAAATATGAAATGGCACTGTTAAGATTGGCACTGAATCTGGAATGGCACTGTTTAGATTGGCATTGAAATCTGGAATCGCACTGTTAACCCCTTCACGCCCAGATCTTTCCTTGGCTATATAAAATTGTCTGTTGTTAGCCATAAAATTCCGAAAAGTAACTGAATATACAAAATTAGCTAGTGGACAAGGATACTAAACAGGTCATATCTATAAAACATGGCTTATATTCATTAAAAATCGTCTAATGGTACCCAAATTACAATGGAAATTACGTTTTGAGCCTCAAGGGGTTAAGATTGGCACTGAAATCTGGAATGGCACTTAAGATTGACACTGAAATCTAAAGTGGCACTGTGATTTTATTTACTAGACTATTTACTATTTACTGATATTACTAAGACATTTATTTTAGTCACTACTACTTATACTACTGCTACTCACTTTGACATCTTCCCTGGCTGACGAATCGAAGGTTAGGGTTGTTGCACCTTCTCTCTGACATAAAGTAGCACAAATTGTCATAGGTCTTGCCATCGCTGCCACACACGGGGGCGTACTGCTCTGTGCATACCCCGGGGCACTGCTGCTGGCCTGTTTAAGAGGGGAAGGCGGGGAGGGATAATGTATGAGTGCGTATGTTTGGTGAATTGGATGAGTTTGAAGACGACGTGGCAAAATAAACTAGATGAATCGAGCTCTGAAAGCTCAAACGACCGTCCGGTTGGTGACCTTGTAATGACCTTCAAGGTAGTTATCAAGGTCATTGTTGAATTCCTTGCATATGATTTCCTGTTAGTGATCCATTGACACCATGTCTATCTCACATGTTTAGCAAGATATTTAATGAAAACTGATTTGACCCTCAAGGTCACCACTCAATTCCTTGCATCAGATTTTCTAAAAGTGATCCATTGACACCGTTGCTGTAAATCTCATATTTAACAAGTTATTTTATGCAAATGGATTTTTCCTTGACAGTGACTGAGGGTGATTTTCAAGGTCATGAACAGTTCAGACTCATACGGTATCCTATTAGTGATCATGTGAAACCATAGCTGTAACTCGCATATTTACTTATTTAGTTATTAAAGCTCATGTACGACCTTCAACCTTTGGTAGTGGCCTTTACCGTGATTGGATGGTGTCCCATTGCGTATTCGTCCAAGAGATTTAACACATAAGTGCACCTGACAAGTTTAGTTACAATTCATCAATCCGTTCGCGAGCTATCACGTTCACAGACAGACGCAGACGAAAACAGTGCTCCCGTTCCACCTTCATGGACGGTCGTGATCAAACTTTGCCACGGTAGCAAGAATACAAACTTCCTTCCTGTTAATATACTACTACTACTAGTCTACTACTAGTCTACTACTACAACTACTACAACTCACTTCCACATTTTCCGTGGCTGACGAATCGAAGGTTAGGGTTGTTGCACCTTCTCTCTGCCACTAAGAAGCACAAATTGTCATAGGTCTTGCCATCGCTGCCACACACGGGGGCGAACTGCTCTGTGCATATCCCGGGGCACTGCTGCTGGCCTGTTTGATTAAGGGGGGGATAATGTAAAGGCGTGGGTGGATGATATGTAGTAAACTGGATGAGTTTGAAGGCGTGGCATAATGAATTTGTCACAGTATTAAGAATCTAAACTTTCCCCCGTGTAACTACTACTACTACTACTACTACTACACCTCACTATTACTACTACTACTACTACTTACCCAGACCTCATAATTACTTACCTCCACACACACCCTTGCTAGCCAGTATTAAATCAGGGTTTTTACATCTCTTCTCAGCCTCAAAAAAGCACGTATTGTCGTAGGTCCTGCCATCACTGCCACACACTGGGTCGGATTGCAATGTACATACCCCGGGGCACTGGTTTGGCAAGCCTGGGGGGATCAGAGGGCACGGGGCAAAGGTGTCAGGATGTTGAAAGTGTTAATAGTGCATTGGCAACAAGATGGTGAGGGAGCTTATACTTTACTATCATTGGTGTAACAGTTAGGGTTGTTGTTATTGGACACACTTGTACACTCTCCCTGGCTGACGGGGCAAAGGTGTTAAAAAGTGTTAATAGTGTTTTGGCAACAAGTCGATGAGGGAGCTTATACTTTACTATCTATTGGTGTAACAGTTAGGGTTGTCATTGGACACTCACTTGTACACTCTCCCTGGCTGACTAGGGTGAGGCTAGGGTTGTTGCATCTCCTCTCAGCGGTGAAGAAGCAGAAGTTACTGTAAGTTGTACCGTCACTGCCACAAACCGGGTTGTACTCCAGGGTGCAGATACCTGGACACTGCTGCTGTTGTTGTTGCTGCTGGAGTAGTTGTAGTTGTTGTGTTGCTGCTGCTGCTGCTGCTGCTGCTGTTGTTGCTGCTGGAGTGGTTGTTGCGGCTGCTGGAGTAGTTGTAGTTGCTGTTGTTGTTGCTGCTGCTGTTGCAGTTGTAGGGGTTGTACTTGCTGTTGTTGCTGCTGCTGGAGTAGTTGTAGTTGCTGTTGTTGCTGTTGCTGTTGCTGCTGGAGTAGTTGTAGTTGCTGTTGCTGTTGCTGCTGCTGTTGCAGTTGTAGGGGTTGTACTTGCTGTTGTTGCTGCTGCTGGAGTAGTTGTAGTTGCTGTTGGTGCTGTTGCTGTTGCTGCTGGAGTAGTTGTAGTTGCTGTTGTTGTTGCTGCTGCTGTTGCAGTTGTAGGGGCCGTACTTGCTGTTGTTGCTGCTGCTGGAGTAGTTGTAGTTGCTGTTGTTGCTGTTGCTGTTGCTGCTGGAGTAGTTGTAGTTGCTGTTGTTGCTGCTGCTGCTGTAGTGGTTGTTGTAGTTGCTGTTGTTGTTGCTGCTGCTGCTGCTGTTGTTGCAGCTGTAGGGGTTGTTGTAGTTGCTGTTGTTGTTGCTGCTGCTGCTGTTGTTGCAGCTGTAGGGGTTGTAGTTGCTGTTGTTGTTGCTGCTGCTGGAGTAGTTGTAGTTGCTGTTGCTGTAGAAGTTGTTGTTGCTGTAGTAGTTGTTGTTGCTGCTGTTGCTGCTGAAGGGGTTGTTGTTGTTGTTGTTGCTGCTGTTGCTGCTGAAGGGGTTGTTGTTGTTGTTGTTGTTGTTGCTGCTGCTGCTGTAGTAGTTGTTGTTGCTGCTGTAGAAGTTGTTGATGTTGCAGTAGTAGTTGTTGTTGTTGTTGTTGTTGTTGCTGCTGAAGTGGTGGTTGTTGTTGTTGTTGTTGTTGCAGCTGCAGTATTTGTTGTTGTTGCTGCTGTAGAAGTTGTTGTTGATGTAGTAATTGTTGTTGCTGCTGAAGTGGTGGTTGTTGTTGTTGCTGCTGCTGCTGCTGCTGCTGCTGGAGAAGTTGTTGTTGTTGCTGTAGTAGTTGTTGTTGTTGCTGCTGTTGTTGCTGCTGAAGTGGTTGTTGTTGTTGTTGTGGTTGCTGCTGTAGTAGTTGTTGTTGCTGCTGTAGAAGTTGTTGTTGTTGCTGAAATAGGCGTTGTTGTTGCTGGTGTAGTGGTTGTTGTTGTAGTAGCTGTTGTTGTTGCTGCTGCTGCTGTTGTTGCTGCTGTAGTGGCAGTTGTTGTTGTTGCTGCTGCTGCTGCTGCTGCTGTTGTTGCAGGCCTGTTTAGGAGTTATAAAATGTTAAGTATATATATATATATATATATATATATATATATATATATATATATATATATATATATATATATATATATATATATATATATATATATATATTATATATATATATATATATATATATATATAGTGTGTGTGTGTGTGTGTGTGTATATAGTAGGATCGAATAACAAATAGCCTTGATCATTTTCCTTACTTTTCCCTAATCACATTACATGTAGGCTACTCAATTTCCTGACCATAATAGCTATAATAAAAACTTAAAACCAACTATCCTTCTGTGCCAACCTGATGATATCCTTTGGTACTAATGCATTGTTCCGAAGCATAGATATGAGTACCGTTTGTCCACTCACCTGTACACTCTCCTTGGCTAACGATGGTGAGGCTTGGGTTGTTACATCTCGCACCGGTAAAGTGACATAAGTTGCTGTATGTTTGGCCGTCACTGCCACAAACGGGTCGGTATTCTAGGGTGCAGATCTTAGGGCAGTTCTGTTGTCCTTGTTGATTCTGTCCTTGTAGTTGTTGTTGATTCTGTCCTTGTAGTTGTTGTTGATTCTGTCCTTGTAGTTGTTGTTGATTCTGTCCTTGTAGTTGTTGTTGATTCTGTCCTTGTTGTTGTTGATTCTGTCCTTGTTGTTGTTGATTCTGTCCTTGTTGTTGTTGTTGATTCTGTCCTTGTAGTTGTTGTTGATTCTGTCCTTGTTGTTGTTGTTGATTCTGTCCTTGTTGTTGATTCTGTCCTTGTTGTTGTTGCTGTTGTTGTTGATTCTGTCCTTGTTGCTGTAGTTGTGGTTGAAGGTCTAGTAGAGAGGAACAATAGGATGGTTTAGTGTGTGTGTGTGTGTGATGGTAAGGGAAATAAGGAGACGGAAGGAAGTACAAATTTAGTGTTTTCATATGATAACTATAATCAAAATAGCTATCATCATATTATAATTACCTCATACTAAACCTATTCCTTACCATTATTAGTATCATCATTATTATAACAGTTACTTAGACCTGTCCAAATCAATGACCCATAGTCCATATTTTCCTCCTCCTTTGTTTATATTTTACCACAACAAAGGAATTAATGTGTAGACTCTATTGTCACTGACCTCCACAAACACCCTGACTCATAACATTAAGGTGCGGGCTGTGACATCTCATCTCGGCTGCCAGGAAGCACAAGTTACCATACGTCTTGCCATCACTGCCACACACGGGGTTATAGACAGCTGTACATACCCCGGGGCAATCCTGGAGCACGTGGCCTTGGGGGAAGAGGGGGGAGGGTAGTAGTGATGGTGGTGGTGTGTGTGGTTAACCCCTTCACGCCCAGATTTTTCCTTTGCTATATAAAAATCGTCTGTAGTTAGCCATAAAATTATAAAGTGACTAAATATACCAAATTAGCTAGTGGACAAGGATACTAAATAGGTCATATCTATAAAATATTACTTATAGTCACTAAAAATCGTCTAATGGTACCCAAATTACAATGGAAATTACGTTCTGGGCCTCAAGGGGTTAAGAGGATTAGTCACAATTCTACATTAATTAACCACATTTGTTTATATGATGAAGTTTATTTGTGTTGGTAATGTTATACTGCTATTTACAATTCCTCCTCCTCCTCCTACTTCTGTTACCACTCACCTGCGCACGCCCCTTCATGCACAAGGTTCAGGTTTGGGAGTTTGCATCGCCTCTCGTCCAGGAAGAGACACAGGTTGGCATAGGTCACGGTGTTGCTGCCACACACAGGGGCGTACTCATGCGTGCAGGCCCCGGGGCACTGCTGACCTGTGGGGGGTGGGAGGGAGGGAGATTTTAAAGTGTACCCATGTTTGTTACTGGGTAAGAGGAGAGAGAGAGAGAGAGAGAGAGAATTCTTCTTCTTTCATTATTTGTGTCCATTCATTATTATCATCATCATTGTCATTATCATCATTATCATATTCTATCGTAATTTTATCATCCCTTCATTAAACTAATCACTTCTCAACTTAGACCTGTTCTTTGACCCATTATCACCACCACCACCACCACTAATACTACCACCACCACCACTACTTACTTCCACACTCCGAGAAGGTAACAACAGTCAGGAGATGATTTCTACATTTCTTTTCAGCCTGTAGGAGACATAGGTTGTTGTAGGTCTTGCTGTCACTGCCACATACTGGGTTGAATTCCCTCGTGCACTGGCTTGTACATTGTTGCTGTTTCTTTGTTGGTGCTGGGCTGGAGGGAGAGAAGGAAGCAGAGAGTAGCATTAAGATGGATTGTATAGATGATATAGACGTGATAAGGTACTGGCCAATTGCTTAAAGATATAAAGAAGGGAACAAAAAACATGGATTGTCTAGATGATAACTTGATAATACACAATTTAAAGGTCTATGAGGTGTTATGAATGTGGTTATAGTAATGGTGAGGGATGTGATGTATGGTTGTGACTTGTGAGTGGTTGTGGATGTGAGAGAATGTTTACCATGTGGTGGAATGATGGTGCTTGTATTATAGTCGTAAGCAGGGACCAGAATCGTACTTGTTTTGTGGTTGTATCGGTGGAGTGCAAAATTTCCTTAAGGCGCTTTACCCCGTCCCCCAATTCCGGATCCCCGACAGAATATGGATAAAGATTCAGAGAGTTTTGGTTTTAACAGGTTTTTTTACGTCATAATGTGCTGGCCAGAAGCTTAAAGATTGGAGTTGGAGGGGTTATGTTTTCACCTCGATCTGTCTGTCTGTCTGTTTGTTAGTGTACAGGATTTCTCGAAAAGTTGCGAATAGATTTGGACCAAACTCGGTATACCAAGTCTATTTGGTATAAGGAAGAACTGATTTAATTTTGGATGAAATCTATTGACAACTGTTGGCATGGCAACCAATTGATGAAATATTCGGCCGGAGGTATGCGCTCATACTGAGTGCATATATATATATATATATATATATATATATATATATATATATATATATATATATATATTATATATATATATATATTTGATGAAATATTCGGGCGGAGGTATGCGCTATACTGAGTGCTCCCCCCCCCCCCTAGTTGTCTTATGTTCTTATCTTTCACTGATCACTTTTTTTTGTTTTGTTTCCAGCATGCTCAGTCAATATACATTATCATCACTTGTCACCACTCATCACTCCCTATTATTAGCATCATCACTCAAAGGAATAGTGAAAAATTGTTAAGTAGTAGTAATAGTAGTAGTAGTAGTAGTAGTAGTTGTTATAGTAGTAGTAGTAGTAGTAGTTGTATTAGTAGTAGTAGTAGTAGTTGTAGTAGTTGTAGTAGTAATAGTAGTAGTAGTAGTAGTTGTTGTATTAGTAGTAGTAGTAGTAGTAGTAGTAATAGTAGTAGTAGTAGTAGTAGTAGTAGTAGTAGTAGTAGTTGTTGTATTAGTAGTAGTAGTAGTAGTAATTAACATGTGGTCTTCACGATGCAATACATATAACTGAGCATAAACAAAGATATTATCGTGAAGGACAAACACTGTTATGATCGATAACTAATCATTTATGCAAAGTTTTCTAGATAATATATCGCTCATTCACTTACGCTAGTCCGAAAAAATGAGAGAACGAAGTAATGATGAATATAGTCATGGTACATCAACCAAACTGAGCTGTCTTGAGGAGGAACTGAGTGGAGGAAGAATCGTGTGCACTCAGCACGAGAACAAATAAAAGATGTGGAATAGTAACCTTGTAGCCATAGACTGGTCGTAAGAAGTGACAGGTATTTGTTTCAGTTTCACATTAATTTTCACTGTGGAAAAACAATAGTTTTGTATGCCTTTTCTTTAATTATTTTGAACTATTAATAAAGCACTTGATACTTGTTATCAGCATTTTGTCTATCGCAAGTTAAATAAATAATATTTATCGCTATCTTATTATTCGTTTATCCTTCTCGCAGTTGTGTTTCTGCTACTACTCCCCTTTTTCTATCTTTTTCTTTTGTTTCTCCATGTCTGTCTGCAATCAACTTAATTCGTCTTTACTCTCTTATCGCAAGTTGAAAAAAAAGTTATTCGCGTGCATCCATTGGTAATTAATACCTTATTGTTACTTTTTCATGATCACAATACCCATTATACAATCTTACATATTAAAAAAGAATAGTTAATGATGTAATAGGACAAAGTCACTGTATAGCAATCGAACTAACAATCACAGTGAAAGAAAACTATGATGAAAAGAATAAGTATCCAGTTCACTAAATATCCACCGAAAAAAGAAAAGAAAAAGAAAAAAAGTAATAGTGATGCAATAGGTCAAAGTCACTGTATATAAACCAAACTAGCAATCACAGTGAAAAAAAAACTATGATGAAAAGAATAAGTATCCAGTTCACTAAATATGCACCGAAAAAAAAAAAAAAAAAAAAAAAAAAAAGTAATAGTGATGCAATAGGTCAAAGTCACTATACCGAACTAACAACAATTACAATGGGAGAAAAAGCAAAGATGAAAAGAAGAAAAAGGATCCAGTTCACCAAATATGCACCGAAAAAAACAATAAAAAAGGAACTCTTGCTGTCTTGGCCTTTCTCTTATTTTTTGCCCACCACTTTGACTCTCCTTGATCTCATTCATATAAAAGCACTTTCGATACTTTGCTTTATAGGACACGCAAGTTTCTGTCCAGTCATTATTAAGATACACATTCTCACCTTACCTCTCACTCCTTCCCCTCCCCTCACTCTCCCCTTCATCCTTCCCCTCCCCTCTCCCTCCCCTTCTCCTTCCCCTCCCCTCACTCTCCCCTTCTCCTTCCCCTCCCCTCACTCTCTCCCCTTCCTCCTTCCCCTCCCCTCTCCCTCCCCTTCCTCCTTCCCCTCCCCTCACTCCCTACCCTTCCTCCTTCCCCTCCCCTCTCCCTACCCTTCCTCCTTCCCCTCCCCTCACTCCCTACCCTTCTCCTTCCCCTCCCCTAACTCTCTACCCTTCTCCTTCCCCTCCCCTAACTCCCTACCCTTCCTCCTTCCCCTCCCCTCTCCCTACCCTTCCTCCTTCCCCTCCCCTCACTCCCTACCCTTCTCCTTCCCCTCCCTACCTCTCCCTTCTCCTCCTCCCTCTCCCTACCCTTCTCCTTCCCCCCCTACTCCCTACCCTCCTCCTTCCCCTCCCCTCACTCCCCCCCTAACTCCTACCTTCTCTCCCTCCCCTCACTCCCCACCCTTCCTCCTTCCCCTCTCCATCCCCACCTCCCCTCCTCTCCCCCCCAACGACCCGTAACACACAAAAACTAGCTAAACAAGAGCAACACTGGTACCAATTATGAAAAACTTGCTGGGTTAGAGGAAAGTTACTGTTCTCAAGTGAAGGAACTGATGAGGAAAGGAAGAAAAAAACTTGCCTATTTTTGTCTAAGTCATGCTAGGTTAGTTTCCTAAGATATTGATTATTGCTGTCGTATCATTGTAGCATTATTGTTAAACGCACGATATTATTTCATTTTAAATTGAATGTATTTTGATTAAGGTGAATATTTTGTTTTTTTTAGTATGAAATTTTTTAGTAGTAGTAGCTGTAGTAGTAGTAGTAGTAGTAGTAGTAGAAGTAGCTGTAGTAGTAGTAGTAGCAGTAGTAGTAGTAGTAGTAGTAGTAGTAGTAGTAAAGGGAGTATATATATTGTATTTATATTAATTATTATCCTTATTATTGCTATTATTGACACAAGTAATATTAGTAGTAGAAAGAAGAGAGGAGAATTTCAAATGTTTACGAAGGACTCACAAACAATACTACCGTCAATAACACTATAGTCGCCACTGCACTAATGTCGCCAGGCGCCATATATTACGAATTTTAGCATCACTACAGATTTGTACGCGCCACTAAAGCCAGGTAGACTACAGCAGACAGGGTACATAATTGAAACTACTGTGCATACCTCTTTAGTGGTACATACAAATCTGTAGTGATGCTGAAATTCGTAACATGGCGCCTGGCGACATTAGTGCAGTGGCGACTATAGTGACCACATTGACGGTATTAGACTAGTAGTAATAGTAGTAGTAGTGATGTAGTATTAATACCAGCAGTAGTAGTAGCAATAGTAATAGTAGTAGTAATAGCAGCAGTAGTAGTTACAGTAGAACCAGTATATGTAGTAGTAATAGCAGCATAGGTAGTAGTAGTAATACCAGCAGTAGTAGTAGTAGTAATAGCAGCATAAGTAGTAGTAGTAATAGCAGCATAAGTAGTAGTAGTAGTAATAGCAGCAGGAGTAGTAGTAGTAATAGCAGCATAAGTAGTAGTAGTAATAGCAGCAGTAGTAGTAGTAGTAATAGCAGCATAAGTAATAGTAGTAATAGCAGC
>JACEEZ010012423.1:390000-392500 GCA_016584305.1 Chionoecetes opilio | reverse complement strand
AGTGCCGATATATATGTTGTACACTGTGCCGATATATATGTTGTACACTGTGCCGATATATATGTTGTACACTGTGCCGATATATATGTTGTACACTGTGCCGATATATATGTTGTACACTGTGCCGATATATATGTTGTACACAGTGCCGATATATATGTTGTACACAGTGCCGATATATATGTTGTACACTGTGCCGATATATATGTTGTACACAGTGCCGATATATATGTTGTACACAGTGCCGATATATATGTTGTACACAGTGCCGATATATATGTTGTACACAGTGCCGATATATATGTTGTACACAGTGCCGATATATATGTTGTACACTGCCGATATATATGTTGTACACTGTGCCGATATATATGTTGTACACAGTGCCGATATATATGTTGTACACTGCCGATATATATGTTGTACACTGTGCCGATATATATGTTGTACACTGCCGATATATATGTTGTACACTGCCGATATATATGTTGTACACTGCCGATATATATGTTGTACACTGTGCCGATATATATGTTGTACACAGTGCCGATATATATGTTGTACACTGCCGATATATATGTTGTACACAGTGCCGATATATATGTTGTACACTGTGCCGATATATATGTTGTACACAGTGCCGATATATATGTTGTACACTGCCGATATATATGTTGTACACTGCCGATATATATGTTGTACACTGCCGATATATATGTTGTACACTGCCGATATATATGTTGTACACTGTGCCGAATATATGTTGTACACTGCCGATATATATGTTGTACACTGCCGATATATATGTTGTACACTGCCGATATATATGTTGTACACTGCCGATATATATGTTGTACACTGCCGATATATATGTTGTACACTGCCGATATATATGTTGTACACTGTGCCGATATATATGTTGTACACTGTGCCGATATATATGTTGTACACTGCCGATATATATGTTGTACACTGCCGATATATATGTTGTACACTGCCGATATATATGTTGTACACTGTGCGATATATATGTTGTACACTGCCGATATATATGTTGTACACTGTGCCGATATATTGTTGTACACTGCCGATATATATGTTGTACACTGTGCCGATATATATGTTGTACACTGCCGATATATATGTTGTACACTGCCGATATATATGTTGTACACAGTGCCGATATATATGTTGTACACTGCCGATATATATGTTGTACACTGCCGATATATATGTTGTACACTGCCGATATATATGTTGTACACTGCCGATATATATGTTGTACACTGCCGATATATATGTTGTACACTGCCGATATATATGTTGTACACTGCCGATATATATGTTGTACACTGTGCCGATATATATGTTGTACACAGTGCCGATATATATGTTGTACACTGCGCATATATATGTTGTACACTGTGCCGATATATATGTTGTACACAGTGCCGATATATATGTTGTACAGTGTGCCGATATATATGTTGTACACTGCCGATATATATGTTGTACACAGTGCCGATATATATGTTGTACACTGCCGATATATATGTTGTACACTGTGCCGATATATATGTTGTACACTGTGCCGATATATATGTTGTACACAGTGCCGATATATATGTTGTACACAGTGCCGATATATATGTTGTACACAGTGCCGATATATATGTTGTACACTGCCGATATATATGTTGTACACAGTGCCGATATATATGTTGTACACTGCCGATATATATGTTGTACACTGCCGATATATATGTTGTACACTGTGCTGATATATATGTTGTACACTGCCGATATATATGTTGTACACTGCCGATATATATGTTGTACACAGTGCCGATATATATGTTGTACACTGTGCCGATATATATGTTGTACACTGTGCCGATATATATGTTGTACACTGTGCCGATATATATGTTGTACAGTGTGCCGATATATATGTTGTACATTGTGCCGATATATATGTTGTACAGTGTGCCGATATATATGTTGTACACTGTGCCGATATATATGTTGTACACTGCCGATATATATGTTGTACACTGCCGATATATATGTTGTACACTGCCGATATATATGTTGTACACTGCCGATATATATGTTGTACACTGCCGATATATATGTTTGTACACTGCCGATATATATGTTTGTACACTGCCGATATATATGTTGTACACTGCCGATATATATGTTGTACACTGTGCCGATATATATGTTGTACACTGCCGATATATATGTTGTACACTGCCGATATATATGTTGTACACTGCCGATATATATGTTGTACACTGCCGATATATATGTTGTACACTGCCGATATATATGTTGTACACTGCCGATATATATGTTGTACACTGCCGATATATATGTTGTTACACTGCCGATATATATGTTGTACACTGCCGATATATATGTTGTACACTGCCGATATATATGTTGTACACTGTGCCGATATATATGTTGTACACTGCCGATATATATGTTTGTA
>JACEEZ010012423.1:360000-385000 GCA_016584305.1 Chionoecetes opilio | reverse complement strand
GTTGGAAAGAAAAAAAGTAGTAGTTTGTATGGAGACCGTCACAACATTTAGTAGTAGTGAAGGTGACGGTAAACAGATATAACTCAAATCAACCAAAACGAATAGTATATGATTATGGTCTAAAATATACCATAATGTACACGATAAAAAAAATAATAGCTAGCTAAGAAAAGTAGATCACCGCCACTACCATCACCTCCACGCTTAAAAAAATGCATAGTACATTTATAGACAAAAATAAAAGTAAATGAACAACACTCAATGACATTCACCTCCTTTCAAAAGAGAGAGAGAGAGAGAGAGAGAGAGAGAGAGAGAATTTCCACTTTCACTCAGTGTGTCACAAACTACTAATTTTTTCACCTATCTATATAGAGGTCAGGGAAGAGATGGAGGGAAGAGAGAGATAAGGATGAAAGAGAGGAGGAGAGAGAGAGAGATAAGGATGAAAGAGAGAAGGGAGAGAGAGATAAGGATGAAAGAGAGAAGAAGAGAGAGAGAGATAAGGATGAAAGAGAGAAGAAGGGAGAGAGAGAGAGAGAGAGAGAGAGAGAGAGAGAGAGAGAGAGAGAGAGAGAGAGAGAAGAGAGAGAGAGAGAGAGAGGAGGAGAGAGAGAGAGAGAGAGAGAGAGAGAGGAGGAGAGAGAGAGAGAGAGAGAGAGAGAGAAGGGGAGGGAAAGGAGATAGCAGAAAAGGGCATTGGGGTGAAAAGTATGACGTTAGATAATGAAAGAGAGAGAGAAAAAAAAAGAGAGATAAGATTATGTGTGCAATATTTTATAAAGAGCAATTAGATATAAGGAAATAATGATGATGATTTTATTAAAGTAATGAAATGGAGAAAGTGAAAATATGGTTCGTTGGTATTTGAAATTGGAACGAATGAAAAACAAATAGAATAATGACGATGAAGAAATCAAATACGTATATTGAAATAATTAAGAAAGAGGAAATGGTTCGTATTAAATTATTCAAAAAAATATCATTCACATATTAGTAAAAGTAAAATGGTTTGCCAATAATAATAAATTAGAAGAAAAAATTGATAAAATGTAAAAAATGAAAGAATAAAAAAAAGTAAGAAAAGTAGTTTGCATGAGATACGAACAGAAATTAATAGTTTTGGAATTTGTTAAGTCGAATGGTTTGCCAATAATAATAAATTAGAAGAAAAAATTGATAAAATGTAAAAAATGAAAGAATAAAAAAGTGAAGAAAAAGTAGTTTGCATGGAGACGAACAGAAATTTAATAGTTTGTTGGACATTTGTTTTAAGTCGAATGGTTTGCCAATAATAATAGATGTAGAAAATAAAATAATAGACTATAAAAGTGAAGTAAAATGTTTGTATAAAAGTGAAATAAATTGTAAATTTAAGTGAAGGAAATAAGGTAAAAATATGTTGAAGAAAAAGTAGTTTGTATAAAGACAGAGAAAATTTAGTTGGTAGGAAATTTTTTTGAAGTCGAATGGTTTGCCAATAATAATAATAGATGTAGAAAATAAAAATTGATAAAATATAAAAAGTGAAAGAATAAAATAAGGAAATATATAAGTGAAGAAAAAGTAGTTTGTATAAAGACAGAGAAAATTTAGTTTGTAGGAAATTTTTTTGAAGTCGAATGGTTTGCCAATAATAATAGATGTAGAAAATAAAAATAGATCAAATATAAAAAGTGAAAGAATAAAATAAGGAAATATAAAAGTGAAGAAAAAGTAGTTTGTATAAAGACAGAGAAAATTTAGTTGGTAGGAAATTTTTTTGAAGTCGAATGGTTTGTCAATAATAATGTTAAATGTTGAAGAAAAAAATAGATAAAATATAAAAAGTGAAAGAATAAAATAAGGAAATATAAAAAAAGTTAAGAAAAAGTAGTTTGTATAAAGACAAACACAAATGTAATAGTTTGTTGGACATTAGTTTTAAGTAGAATAGTTTGACAATAATAATAGATGTAGAAAATAAAATAATAGACTATAAAAGTGAAGTAAAAGTAGTTTGTATGAAGACAGTCACAAATTTAACCCCTTCACGCCCAGATCTTTCCTTGGCTATATGAAATCGTCTGTTGTTAGCCATAAAATTACGAAAAAGTAACTGAATATACCAAATTAGTTAGTGGACAAGGATACTAAACAGGTCATAGCTATAAAATATTGCTTATAGTCACTAAAAACTGTCTAATGGTACCTAGTCAAATTACAATGGAAATTACGCTCTGGGTCTCAAGGGGTTAATAGCTTGTAGGATTTTTTTTATAAATTGAATGGTTTGCCAATAATAATAGATGTAGAAAATGAAATAATGAAATATAAAAGTGAAAAAAAAGTACCTCGTTGGAAAAAAAAAAGTAGTAGTTTGTATGGAGACCGTCATAACATTTATAGATTAGGTTTTTTTATGGATATGATACTGAAATTTTGCTAAGAAAGGGTTTGACATGACTTGCAGGATCACGACAAAAAGTTAGAAATGATACATAATGGCAGAAAAAGCTTAGAATGATATGCAAGAACACAAAAAGGTCAAGAGTGGTTTGCAATGACACAATTAGAGGCACGTGGTTATAAGTACAGTATATAAGGTGTAATAGAGGTTATAGTAAGGTTATAGTACAGAAAGCGTATAGGATAGATTAAATACTTTTACGCTGCGTCTGGTCAAGCAAGAACTGGGATAAAACACCGGAAATTGAGTAAAAATAACTGGTTTTAGAGAGAGAGAGAGAGAGAGAGAGAGAGAGAGAGATAGATAAAGGAAGCTGGACATACACACACACACACACATACACACATACATACATACATACATACATACATACATACATACATACATACATACATACATACATACATACATACATATATACATACACAAAAGTTCATGACTTTACCACACTTTTGCTTACTTCAGAGAGAGAGAGAGAGAGAGAGAGTAACATTTTAATCATATTTTAATTCTTCCTGTTTTTTTGTTTGAGTAATATTCTCTCTCTCTCTCTCTCTCTACTCTCTCTCTCTCCTTCTCTCTCTCTCTCTCTCTCTCTCTCTCTCTCTCTCTCTCTCTCTCTCTCTCTCTCTCTCTCTCTCTCTCTCTCTCTCTCTCTCTCTCTCTCTGTTTATTTCAATGACGTCCTGTTATTATTGATTGAATTGAGCAAGTACATTTAGAACATTTTTTTCGAACATTCAGAACATTTAGAACATGAGAACGTTTTGACAGGTGATTGCAAAGGTCAAAGGTCAAAGGTCAAATACACGTGGGAAAATAAGTCATCATTCTATTATCTACTTTCCTTTTCTTTTTTTTATTTAGTCTATTTATGAAAACCTGAATCTAAGAAAAGATGAGAGTAAAAAAAACTGCATGATTTTCATTTAAATTTTTTTTTTGTTCTCGATTAAGTTATTGATATTATTATTATTTTATTGTTCCTGGGTTCATTGCTCCCATTATGTTCGTTGTTCATCCTGGGTTCATTGCTCCCATTATGTTCGTTGTTCATCCTGGGTTCATTGCTCCCATTATGTTCGTTGTTCATCCTGGGTTCATTGCTCCTATTATGTTCGTTGTTCATCCTGGGTTCATTGCTCCTATTATGTTCGTTGTTCATCCTGGGTTCATTGCTCCTATTATGTTCGTTGTTCATCCTGGGTTCATTGCTCCTATTATGTTCGTTGTTCATCCTGGGTTCATTGCTCCTATTATGGTCGTTGTTCATCCTGGGTTCATTGCTCCTATTATGTTCGTTGTTAATCCTGGGTTCATTGCTCCTATTATGTTCGTTGTTCATCCTGAGTTCATTGCTCCTATTATGTTCGTTGTTCATCCTGGATTCATTGCTCCTATTATGTTCGTTGTTCATCCTGGGTTCATTGCTCCTATTATGTTCGTTGTTCATCCTGGGTTCATTGTTCCTATTATGTTCGTTGTTCATCCTGGGTTCATTGCTCCTATTATGTTCGTTGTTCATCCTGGGTTCATTGCTCCTATTATGTTCGTTGTTCATCCTGGATTTCTTGTTCATCCTACAGTCGTTGTTCATCCTGTTTGTTCTTTCGATTTGTATTTACCTTTATTTATCTTTTTCTCCGTCAAGATCAAGAAAAATATGAGTTGTTTATTTAGAAGTTCATTTTGTGCATGTTTTTTGGCATAATAAGACAAGTTTTTTTTTCCATAATAGAAGATTTACTATAACTACCTAGGTACCCAATTAGCTTATTAAGATTGCGTTCAAGAATCAATTTTATGGTATTATAGTCTGATTAATTATATCTCTTATTTATACCTTCAGAAAAAATAGCATGTAGAATTGTATAGAATTATTTATACCACGACGTCGCAATTTTTTGTTCTTCCATTAATTAGATTTTTAGGAAAGAAAATGTGGATTGTTTTGTTTGTGAAATTGCATGAGTTGAGACGATGGGGCTTCCTTGCTACACGTCCCTCTACACTAGTCTCTAGGTTGTTGTGGTGGTGGTGAGAGGGAGAGGGAGGGTGAGAGGTGTTGCCCCACTCGTCACTGTCGTCTGCTGTGCGGTGAGTGTTGTTTGTTATCATGTTGCCCTGCTTGTGTGTGGTGGTGGTGGTGGTGGTGGTAGGGGAGGGTGGCTCAAAGCTGGTTTTTGTGGGGGTGTGGTGGTGAGGCGAGGCGGTGATTTGGCAGATTAGAACGACTGCTGGTGGTGAGGGTAACCACGCCTGTGTGTGTGTGTGTGTGTGTGTGTGTTTCGTCACAAGGTGGTGGTGGTGGTGGTGCGGGATAAACAAAACACAGGTTGGTGTTGGTGTTTTTTTTATAAAGTTCTCCTTCACTTTACACATGGCGGAGTGGTGGTGGCGGTGTCGTGATGGGCGGCACCGGGGCGCCTTGACAAGATGAGATGACGGGCGTGCGGGGCGGGGGCAAGGGGGGGCGGGGGCTGGCCGGCCACTGACGCACGAACCCCGCACGGCGGCGGGCCGCGGGCGCTGGTCCGGGGGCGTCCTGGCCTCTCCCCGCGCCGCCCCTTCAGGTGGTGCTGGTGGTGGTCGGGGCGGCGAGGCGGCGAGCCCCGCGGGGCTGGGGGGCCGGGGACGCGACGCCCCGCCGCCCCTCACACGCTAGTTGGGGCGAGCTGCGCTACACACCGCACGAGTATACGTGCACACACACACACACACACACACACACACACACACACACACACGTACACACACACGTACACACACACGTACAACACACTCACACTCACTCACACACTCACTCACTCACTCACACATACACAGAGAGTGGCAGGGCGTACACACAACAGCGGAGGGAGGAGAGGTAGGGAAGAAGAAGAAGGCAGAGGTGTGTGAGGTGGTCAGGAAGACACAGAAGAAGGCACAGCAACAGATCAAGGAAGGGAAAGTGTTACGAGAGGCAACGCTTGATGGAGGCTGGCCAGGCGGGGGTGGCCATGGCCCGCTGGTGGTGGTGGCCCCTTGTGGCGGCGCCCTCGTCCCTGGTGGTGGCGCCGCCCTCCCCTGTGAGGTATGGGCGGGCCCCCGGGGGCGCCTGTCGTGCAGCGTGGTGGTGGTGGTGGTGGTGGTGGTGGTGGTGAGGGCTGCATCAGTGCGGGGCGGGGCATGTCGGGTCGGGGCTTACTTCATGTAGGTCTTCTGGGACAGCTCGAAGTTCCTGATGGACTTACGCACGTCGTCGAGGAGCGCGGCGGTGCGGATGTCGGGCGTGGCTCGGCGCGCCACGTTGCTGCGGATGCCCCGCTCGGCGAAGGCCATGCGGCGAGGCATGTCTGAAATGGGGAGCCTCGCATGACTGCAAGGGAGACACTGCTTTACTACGGCAACACTACAACACAACACAACACCACAACAACACCTGCTGCTGCTGCTTAGGGTTCTGTTCCCGGGGAGACTCATGAACTACTATACTATCACTATATACTATCTATTGACTATCACAACTATCACTATTACTACGACTACCATCACCAACATCACTGCTAGAACTATCAATGACATACAATGCATACCTAACTACTAACTACACACACACACACACACACGCACACACACACACACACACACACACACACACACACACACACACACACACACACACACACACACACACACACACACACACATCTAGCTTCTATAGGAAAACATCAATAACATGAATAAACAACATCAGCAGCAAAATAATCAATAACACATCATAACAATAACACATCATAACAATAACACATCATAACAATAACACATCATAACAATAACACATCATAACAATAACAAAAACAACAGAAAACAAGATCAAGACATGTTAGTTCAGGTTCGTTTGACACTCATTTCATTTTGTCTGAGTAGGGAGAGAGAGAGAGAGAGAGAGAGAGAGAGAGAGAGAGAGAGAGAGAGAGAGAGAGAGAGAGGGAAGTCAAAAGAACCCTACTGAAGATGTCACAGAAGGGTCTCACTTGCTCACTTGACGAAGCCACAGGATAGAAGAGAGTGGGCGATTTAGAAATAAAGAAAAAATTAGAGTGGGCGATATAGAAAGCAAGAAAAAAAAGGTGGTATGACCCTTTTTTTCTTCCTTTCTATTTCGCTCCCTCTGTAAAAGGCTATAAAGGTCATATCACAATTGCCCTTAACGCAGAAGGCATAGAAGAAAAGGCGTATCAGCCATCTTCCCGCGGTAAAGAGTGGGCGAAGAAGGGAGAGAGAAAGACATGAGAGGGCGTAGAAGGGAGAGAGAAAGAGACATGAGAGGGCGTAGAAGGGAGAGAGAAAGAGACATGAGAGGGCGTAGAAGGGAGAGAGAAAGAGACATGAGAGGGCGTAGAAGGGAGAGAGAAAGAGACATGAGAGGGCGTAGAAGGGAGAGAGAAGAGAACATGAGAGGGCGTAGAAGGAGAGAGAGAAGAGACATGAGAGGGCGTAGAAGGGAGAAAGCCATAACTGAGGAAGATAAGATAAGAAATTTCATGCCTATCTAGACACTTTGGGAAGTACCCAACTAGACAAAGGGTTATGACTCTACAAAGCGCCGCCACGTCAGCACGAACTAGGCGGACTCGAACCGATATAACACGAGTAACTAACGCAGAGGGCACAGAAGAACATGTGAGCGTTGAAAGTGAACATTTTAGAGATGGAAGGTTGGAGAGAGAGAGAGAGAGGAGAAGGAGAGAAGAGAGAGGGGAGGAGAGAGAGAGAAGAGGCGAGAGAGGAGAGGAGAGAGAGAGGGAGAAGGGTGAGTCAAGACAAGACTAACGAAAAAAAGTAGAGAGTTACAGATAGAGAAAAAAGGGGGAGGAAGATTGATTTTAAAAGGACAAAGTGCAGATTTTCCACTACGAATGGAACGTGAGGATCTTAGAAAGGTGCAAAATGTGAGAGACACATTTAAGACATGAGAGTGGTAGAAGACAGTAGAAGAACTTGTGAGCGTTGAAGAGAGATTAAGAGAGAGGGTAAGAGAGAGTGCAGGCAAGGGAGACAAGAGCTAAGGGAGATAAGAAAAAGAGTTATAAGGGTAGAGAGAGTAAGGTCACAAGCAACTAGAAGATACAGAAAAAGGTTATAGGGCATAAAGGGAGGCAAGGCACAAGCAAAGAAGACAGAAAGAAGAGGGGGGGGATAGGAATGAAAAGAGTAGTCGTTTCACAAGCAGGAAGACAGAACAAGGGGTTAGATAGGTGATAAGAAAAGACAAGACTAGAAGAAAAGAAATAGGGGTGAAGGTGATAAAGGTCGTAGTGCACAAGCAGACTAGAGGCGTAGAAGGGAAGAAAAATAAGGTGGGGTAGAGATAGGTGCTAAAGGAGTCAAGTCAGTCCAAGCAGCTAAAAGACAAAGAAAAGGGGGTATGATAGGTGAATAAAAGAGTCAAGGGCGTTCCACAAGCATAAAGACAGAAAAGGGGTTGATAGGGAAAAGAGCAGGTCGTACAAGGACTAGAAGACAAAGAAAAGGGGGTTTGATAGGTGATAAAGAGTCAAGTCAGTTCCACAAGCAACTAAAAGACAAAGAAAAGGGGGGTTTGATAGGTGATAAAGAGAGTCAAGTCGTTCCACAAGCAACTAGAAGACGCATAAAAAGGAGGAAGGAGGGTTTTAGTCCTACTTCCAGAGCGGTTGTCCATGTATTTGACGAGGTTGCTGTAGTAGTTGTCGCCGTAGTCCCAGTTGTAGTCGTAGAAGCGGGGTTTGCGCCTGTTCCAGTGCACGAAGAACTGGGGCTTCTTCTTGGGTGCTGGTGGCGGCTCCATGACGTCCTCAGGCATGCCCTCCTGCGCCTCCTGCCCTTGCATCTCGTCCCCAAGCTCTGAGGGTGAAGGGCGTGGATGAGTGATGGGTGATGGATGAACTATAGGTTAGGTTAGGTGCTTTTGAACCCTTCACGCCCAGATTTTTCCTTTGCTATATAAAATCGTCTGTTAGCCATAAAATTACGAAAAGTAACTTAGTATATCAAATTAACTAGTGGACAAGGATACTGAGCAGGTCATATCTATTAATATATTGCTTAAACTCATTAAAATTGTCTAATGGTATTCAAATTACAATGGAAATTACGTTCTGGGCCTCAAGGGGTTAAACAAAATTATAGTAGAAGTGTATAGGGTGAGATATAATGAAGAGTTTGGAGAGTGGGAAAGGATAAATAGAGAGGGGAAATGAGTTTGGAGAGGGAGAGAGGGGAGTTTGGAGAGTGGGAAAGGATAAATAGAGAGGGGGAATGAGTTTGGAGAGGGAGTGAGGGGAGAGAGGGAAGTAAGAGGAGTTTGGAGAGTGGGAGAGGGTAAATAAATAGAGGGAGGAATGAGTTTGGAGAGGGAGAGAGGGAAGTAAGAGGAGTTTGGAGAGGGAGAGAGGGAAGTAAGAGGAGTTTGGAGAGGGAGAGAGGGAAGTAAGGGGAGTTTGGAGAGTGGGAAAGGATAATAAGAGGGAGGAATGGTTTGGAGAGGGAGAAGGGGAGTTTGGAGAGTGGGAAAGGATAAATAGAGAGGGAGTGAAAGAGGGGAGAATGAGGTGCTTAGTGTGAGGGGAGGGTAAATAGAAAGTGAGGAATGAGTTGGAAGTGTGAGGGAGAGGAAAGGATAGAATGGGAGAGGAATGAGATGAGAGAATGTGAGAGAGGAGAGAGAGAGAAGCAGGAAGGCATAGGAATGGAGGAAAGGAGGGAGAGGAGGAGGAGGAGAAAGAAGGGAAGAGGAGAAGAAAGAAGGAGGGAGAGGAGGAGGAGGAGAGAAAGAAGGGAGGAGGAGGAGGAGGAGGAGAAAGAAGGGAAGAGGAGGAGGAGAAAGAAGGGAAGAGGAGGAGGAGGAGGAGGAGGAGGAGGAGGAGGAGGAGAAAGAGAAAGAAGGGAAGAGGAGGAAGAGAAGAAAGAAGGAGGGAGAGGAGGAGGGGGAGAAGAGGAGGAGGAGGAGAAAGAAGGGAAGAGGGGATGTAGAATTATATCGTCCTATAGTATAAAGTTTAGATTTTAATAATATTTAACTCAAAAAAATAATGTTTATGAATAAAATGAATGGATAAATTAATGACTATATGAATCAATAAACAAACTTAAGAAACACATTAATTAAGTTAGGTGTGAAATGAGTCACTTTATGAATCGATTATAGCTAAGTTAGTGAAACGTAAAAGAACTTAGGTTTAGTGTATTATTATCGTTATTATTATTATTATTATTATTATTATTATTGTTGTTATTGTTATTATTATTATTATTGAAGTGATTAAAAAAGATAACTAGAATCATCCACATCTCCGTTGACTGGTTCTAAGGGTCAGTCAAGGTTTAAGTCATCTCGTTCATTGTGACTTTTCTTGTTGTTGCTGCCACTCTTCTTTCCTGTGGCTTGGTTTATTTCTTTTTTTCTTGTCGCGGGGCCGTTGTGCGAGGAAGGGGGGGGGGGGCGCCGCGGGAAGGGAGGGAGGGAGGGACCGCGGCGGGAAGGAGGGAGGGAGGGACCGCCGCGGGAAGGGGGGGGGAGGGAGGGAGGGACCGCCGCGGGAAGGGAGGGAGGGAGGACCGCGGCGGGGGGAAGGGAGGGAGGGAGGGAAGGAGGGGGGCCACGCGGGAAGGGAGGGAGGGACCGCCGCGGGAAGGGAGGGAGGGGGACCGCCGCGGGAAGGGGAGGCAGGGACCGCCGCGGGAAGGGAGGGAGGGAGGGAAATGCCGCGGGAAGGGAGGGAGGGAGGGAGGGACTGCCGCGGAAAGGGAGGGAGGGACCCCGCGGGAAGGGAGGGAGGGAGGGAGGGACTGCCGCGAGGGGGCCAAGCGGGAAGGGAGGGGGGAGGAGGCCGCGGCGGGAGGGGGGAAGGGAGGGAGGACCGCCGCGGGAAAGGGAGGGAGGGAGGGGGACCGCCCGGCGGGAAGGGAGGGAGGAGGGACACGCGCGGGAAGGGAGGGAGGGAGGGAGGGACCGCCGCGGAAGGGAGGGAGGGAAGGGACCGCGCGGGAAGGGAGGGAGGGACCGCGGCGGGAAGGGAGGGAAGGAGGACCGCCGCGGGAAGGGAGGGAGGAGGGACCGCCGCGGGAAGGGAGGGAGGGAGGGAGGGACCGCCGCAGGAAGGGAGGAAGGGAGGGAGGGACCGCCGCGGGAAGGGAGGGAAGCAAGGATGACTCTGCTCAAGGGACAGAGGGTGAAGGAGGGTTTCGAGCAACAACGGGGGGGGAGTGTGTACAGTGAGGGGCACAGAGGGATGGTGGGTGGTCACTCACAGAGAGGATGCTACAGAACGGATCGACAACTGCGTGTGCGCATCCGCACGCACGCCAACATGCACATGTTCTATACCCAGACACACACACGTACACGTACACATGGGGTATACATACATGAGTAGGCTACAGCACTACGTACACACACAAACAAACACACACAAACACAAACACAGGTTACTGGAGAACACACATGGCTGAAGCTGTGTTTAGTAGAGAGAGAGAGAGAGAGAGGCAGGCAGTGGCAGCTAGAGCTGTAGTGTGGCGGGGCGTGGCGTGGCGGAGCGTCAAGGCGCCCACTACAAGGTCACACAGAGGCGTAGGGAGGCGGGGAGGGAGGGTAAAGCAGGTCAGGGCAGGTCATGGGGTGTGACGCGGGGCCACGGGGCTTGTTGTGCCTCCGTGGGCCACGGCGGGGCGGGGAGTGGGAATGTGAGGGCCTCACGCGAGAGCCTGAGCGGCACCCAAGCCTCTAGCAGCAAGCTGCGGCGGCTGCCGGCGACAGGGGTGGCCCTGACGCCGAGCACGGCAGCGTGGCGGCGCGAGGCAGCGCAGCCTGCGTGGCGCGTGGCGTCGGACCTTCCTGCCAGTGTGTGGTGACGGTGTCGTCTGAGGGTTCCGTCGTGTCTGTGGGGGGGTCGGGGGCATCACCTTGGGCGGCATCACCCTCGGGGGGGTCAGGGGCATCACCCTCGGGGGGTCAGGGGCATCACCTTGGGCGGCATCACCCCTCGGGGGGGGAACGCCTCCTCGGGCTCGGGCTCCGGCTCGGGTTGCTGCTCGGGCTCGGGTTCGGGTTCAGGTGCCGGAGGAGGAGTCTTCTCCTTCTTCTCCTTCTCCTCCTTCTCCTTCTTGCTCTTCTTCTTCTTCTTCTTGTCTTTGTTAGGGGAGAGGGAGAGAGGGTGAGGGGGCGGGAGACACACGCGGCCCAGGGGGGGCAGAGGTTAATACAGGGGGCGCCGCCAGTGACCCGCGCTGCCACCACCTCCACCATGGGGGTGTTGGGGGGGGAACCCTTACCACTGCAACGCACTTATCTCGGGGGGAGGGGAAGCACGGGGCGAAACTTCCTCAAGGGGACCCAACACCCCCGCCTTGCCTCCAGCAACCCCAACATGGCCTTGCTGGCACATCCCCCCCCCCCCCCCCCCCCCCCCCCCCCCCCCCCCCGGTGCCAAGGTGACCATTCCCCCACCCATGACTCAAGGGAGCTAACTCACACCCCCCCCTCCCCCCCCTCCCTCCCTCCCCCCCCCTCCCCTCATCATTACTTCCCCCCCCCTTCATCCCTTCCTCCCCCATCTGTCTTTCCCCCCCCCTCCCCTCCCCCCCCCTTGTACTACCTCTCCCAAAACCTCTTGTCGAAAATAGGATAAAGTTATACAGTGCCATCCCCTTCCCTCCTCCTCCCCTCCTCCCTCCTCCTCCTCCTTTCTTCGTCACACATCAGCATTATCATTTCTCAATTTTCCCCCTCCCCCCCCCTAAAAACCCAAAAACCCCTCCCCCCCCCCTCCCCCCCCCCCCCCCCCCCCCCCTCCCCCCTTTCCCCTCTCCTCCCTCATTTCTTGCCCCCCCCTTTTTTCTCTCTTTCTCTCCTCTCTTCCTCTCCTCTCTCTTTTCCCTCTCCTCTCCCGTGGTTATTTGGAGATAAATTTAGACACCTGGACAGAATTTCTAGTTTTTTCTCCCTTACTTTCCCTTTTCCTTTCCCTTTCCCCTCCCTTTTTCCCCTCCAAACACCTAGTCATCCACCCTTTAAATAACCCCTTTACTCCCTTTATTTTCCCCAAGACCTCTCCCCCCCCTTTCCCCCCCTTTAACTAATGGTATGTTGCTGTTTGTGTTTCCTTTGTATTCCTTCAGGTATTCCGACTTCAAATGTTATTGTAATTTTCTGTTTTATTCGTTTTGTTATATATAAAGATCGGTTTATTTTGTGTTAGTTATATTTATTCTTAGATTTCCATTTATTTATTTATATTTTTTTTTTTATTATTATCGTAATTTTCAGGTCACATTTTTTTTCGTTTTTTTTATTTTTTTTTATTTATTTGTCTACTGTATTATTTTATCTATTTTGTCTATTTATTTATTTCAGTTTTTTTCTATTTATTACTATCTATTTTTATTTTTATCTATCTTTTTGGCATTTTTTATCTTCTATTTGTCTTTTTATAAGTCTTTGTTTTGGTTTATTGTTTTTGTCGATCTATCTGTCTTCGACTATCTAAATTATCTATTGGTGTCTGTTTGTTTCGAATGCCTTGATGTCTGTTTTTCACTGTCTATTATTACACTTATTTTTATGTTAATGTACTATCGGTCATTTTTATTTATGTCTATCTATTATTTTGTACGTCGGCAGTATAATTTTTCCCTTTTAATTTCCTATGCTCTATTGTCTATTAGCATTCCAATTTAAATCATTACCTTAATTGGAAAAATTTTTTTTATTATCTCTCTTTTCTCCCTTTTCCCCTTTTTCTCCTCTCTCTCTCTCTCTCTTCTCTCTCTCTCTCTCTCTCTCTTTTTCTTCTTCTCCCTCTCCCCTCTCTTCTCTCTCTCTCTCTCTCCCGTCGTCATCTTTATAAGCAACTGCGTACTGCGAAGAGGGGGGAAAAAGGGAAAAAGAGAGGAGGAGGAGGAGGAGGGCAAGAATAAAAAAAATGTCGCCTACTCTTGTTTCTCTCAGACTTAGGAGGAAGATTTTTTTTTTTTTTAATTTTTTTGGTGCATAACAACTTCTCTCTCTCTCTCTCTCTCTCATCTCTCTCCCTCTTTTCTTTTTCTTTCATCCCCTCTCTCTCTCTTTTCTCTCCCCTCTCTCTCTCTCCCTCTCCCCTTCCTTCTTCTCCTTTTCCCCCTTTTTTTTTACTAGATATCTTTATATTGAAGCAAGATATTTTCTCTCTCTCCTCTCTCTCTTTTTCTCCCCCTCCTCTCTCCCCCTCTCTCGTCCCCTCTCTCTCTCATCTCTCTCTCTCTTTTCTCTCTCTCTCTCTCTCTCTCTTCTCTCCTCTCTCTCTCTTCTCTCTTCTCTCTCTCCTCTCTCTCCTCTCTCCTCTCCGTCTCCCCTTTCTCTCTCTCTCTCTCTCTCTTCTCTCCTCTCTAAGATTCTTTATATGGAGGCAAGATATTTTTCTCTCTCCTCTCCCCTCTCTCTCTCTCTCTCTCTCTCTCTCTCTCTCTCTCTCTCATCTCTCTCTCTCTTCTCCTCTCTCCTCTCTCTCTCTTCTCTCTCCTAAATTCTTTCTTCTTTTTTCCTCTCTCTCTCTCGTCTCTCTTTCTCTCTCATTTTCCTTTTTTCTTTCCTTATTTTCCTTCTCTTTATTTTTGCCTTTTTTAATTAATTTTAGCTTCCTATTTATTTATTTCTCTATTTAAAACCCTTCACTACCCTTAAATTTTCCCTATAAAGTCCCATCATACCCCTTAATCCCCTTATTTCTACCCTTTATTATTCCCTTAAACTCTTATTTCCCCTATTAAGAGTTTTCATAATCCCCCTTTATTTCCCTATTTTCCCCTCTATACTTCTTGAAAACCTAACTTCTAACTTCTTCTCTTCTTCTAACTTCTAACTCTAAAGCCTAACTGATTCTAAACACTCCCTAACCCTTCATATCCCTTTTTTTCTTCTTATGTTACTTCTAGGGGCCTATAATACCCTTAGTAGTGCAGTGGTAAGGGTTATTTAGGGGCAAGGGCATAAGGGCTTGAGCGGGTCACTGGTTTTGCCCTGAAATCATAAGAACAAAAATCAAAACAATAGAGAATCAAAATCATGGAACTTAAAGAAAATTTGGATTCTATTAATGTCAAGCAATGAGAGATATTAATCATCAAGGAGCTGAAATAAATAAATCATAGGTTAATATAAACGTAAATATAGATTAGGAGTTTGTTTTGTTTTAAGTGTATATGTTAAGGCCCTTTTTATAGTGTGTGGTGGTGGTGGGGGTTGTAGTCGGGTCAATACATTGGTGTCAGAAGTGGGATTACATGTTAAGTCGTAAATTAACCCATGGATGTGAGGCTGCTTATCAATATGTGTGTTAAGGCCCTTTTTATAGTGTGTTCTGATGGCGGTGGTTGTAGACGGGTCAATACTTTGGTGTCAGAAGTGGGATTACATATTAAGTCGTAAATTAACCCATGGATAACGTATCAATATGTGTGTTAAGGCCCTTTTTATAGTGTGTTCTGATGGTGGGGTTTGTAGACGGGTCAATAATTTGGTGTCAGAAGTTGGGATTACATATTAAGTCGTAAATTAATCCATGGATAACGTATCAATATGTGTGTTAAGGCCCTTTTTATAGTGTGTTCTGATGGCGGTGGTTGTAGTCGGGTCAATACTTTGGTGTCAGGAGTGGGATTGCATATTTGGTCGTAAATTAATCCATATAATCCATAGAAAACGTAGTTGTATGCGTGTTAAAGGTCTTTTATAGTGTTTATAATGACTATAGTGGTTTATAAACGGTAGGAATTCCTCTTTTGGCAATGATGTCATCCACGGGGAGAAAAAATGCAGATGTGATATTTTGGTGGCAGCGGTGGGATGGGGGAGGGATCCAGGTGGTGAATCCGTTGTTTATAGAGATACTTCCTTTAATGTTTGGGGTTTCTTATATATGTATTTATATTAAGTAGAAAGGAAGTGTAGTTTAAATGGATTGGATGGAGTTGAGGCTTGTAGTGTGATGTATAAGTGGTGATGGTGTTTGTGGTGTTAGCAGCCACTTAAGTAACACTGGCAGGGCACTTATGTTGGCCTTAAGTAACTCCCTTGAACAAAAATAGTTAAAAAGAATAGTAAAATAACTGAACCAATAAATAAGACACATTAAGTAACTGAAATGAACAGAAGTAGAATCATAAACCAAATTAGAGTTATTTTAATCCATCCAAAAAATTATTAAACCACAAAAAAAATCAGAAAATGCCAGTTATTAATTCCATCAAAGACAACAGAAATTAAGTAAACCACTCAAAATAAATCAGAAAGTGAGACGGAAAATAAAGATTTAACACAACATTTAGGGATTTGAAGAAGGGGAAACCATTGGAGCTCATTCTTGATATTCTTGAGACACTGTAAAGGAAGATGATGAGGGAGGAGGAGGGAGAGGAGGCCCTACCTTCGTCAGCAGCCATGATGTTTACTGGAGGGAACAACCACGGGCGTCACCACACAACGGGCTATCTCGCCCCAACTAAGCCCACCTTAACTTTGCCTCAACACATCCCTACAGCCGGCCACCACGACCCTCCCCTTTCACCCCCCAACTTCCCCCCACTTTGGCACCCTCCCATACCCCAAAAGTGTTGCCTTATAGCCCTAATTAATCCCAAAACCCTATAGTTAACCACTAACACCCTTGTAACGCATAAAAATCCCTTGCACTAGAATTAGGGTAAGTTAGAATTTCATGATTTGGAATATTTGGCTAGTTGAATAGGTGGTTTTTTTTTAAGTAGTGGTTTAAATAGTGATGGTGTCAGTGGGTAATGGGTAATGGGGGTTAGTGGGGGGGTTGGCAGGTGGGTTGCCTGGTGCTGGGTTGCCTGCTAGTGCGCATGCGTCAGTTTATTTTGGTTTCTTTCACGCACATCGCCACTCGACTATTAAGGTATTAAGGACAACAAGATGCAGTGGACTGAGGCTGCTTTTTTGGGGGGCCACACGCATGATTTTGGACCCCCCTTCCTACACCCACCCCACCACCCCCTCTACCACCTCCACCCCTTCCTACACACCCTCCTCCTCCTCCTCCCCTCCTGCTGCATTTGAGTGTAAAGAGTAAGGTCATACTATTTCACTCTCTCTCTCTCTCTCTTGCTTGCTTTTTTAGTGTGTAAGAGAAATGTAATGGTTTTTTTCTGTGTGTGTGTGTGTGTCATTCACCCATGGTCTTGTCTTGTCCACGCGAGCTGGCTCGCGATCGCCAGTTTCACCCTCTCAGTGCGAGCTTGGAGCTCATTATTACCGATCTTTGGGTAATGCTGGGACCTCACACACCACACCCCCCCATCCCCTTGCTCAAGGGGGACAGTAAGTGTGCACACAAGTGTGCAACACACACAAGTGTGTGTGTGTGTGTGTGTGTCAAGCTCAAGTTACACCTTCTCCTCCTCCTCCTTCTGTCATGTTATGGTTATGGTAAAGACCACGAAAAGGAGAGCATGAGGAGGAGCGAGGAAATTGAAATAGATAAAAAAAGTAGATGAAAAACAGAGATAGAGAGAGAGAGTTACCCTTATGCCTTCCCGAAATGGCGGTGTTATCATCAGACAGCATGTGAGAGAGAGAGAGAGAGAATTTACATTGCCAACATTCAAATCTCTCTCTCTCTCTCTCTCTCTCTCTTCCTCCTCCATAGTTAACCTAGTTCCCTTCTAGGTCTAAGGAGGAGAGGAGGAAGAGGAGATAAGCTAAATCAGGAAGAAGAAGAAGTAGTAGTAGTAGTAGTAGTAGTAGTAGTAGTAGTAGTAGTAGTAGTAGTAGTAGTAGTAGTAGTAGTAGTAGTAGTAGTAGTAGTAGTAGTAGTAGAAAAAGAAGAAGAAGAAGAAGAAGAGGAGGAGGAGGAGGAGGAGGAGGGGGCAGGAGGAGGAGGAGAAGAAGAAGAAGAAGAAGAAAAAGAAGAAGGGAAAAAGAGAAGAAGAAGAAGAAGAAGAAGAAGAGAAGAGAAGAGAAGAAAGAAGAAGAAGAAGAAGAAGAAGGAGGAGGAGGAAAGGGAGGAGGAGGAGGAGGAGGAGAGGTCAGTATGGGAATGCTAATAAAGATAATAAGGTAAAGATAGTGCCAAGACTAGAGAGAGAGATAGCTCTAAGACTAAGACTAAGACTAAGACTAAGAGAGAGAGCGAGAGAGAGATAATTTAGGAGGATGGTGAATCACTTTCTCTCTCTCTTCTCTCTCTCTCTCTCTCCTCTTCTCTCTCTCTCTCTCCTCTCTCTCTCTCTTCTCTCTCTCTCTCTCTCTCTCTCTCCCTCTCACTCTCTTTCTCTCTCTTCTCTCTTCTCTCTCTTCTCTCTCGTCACTCTCCTCTCTTCCCTCGCTCTCTCTGATTCACGCCCTAATTTTGTTTTGGTTTGCGGAAAAAAATACTAGTGGAATCCAGTGTGTGTGTGTGTGTGTGTGTGTGTGACCTGTATAGGCTGCTTAAAAATATACCATGATACACACACACACACACACACACACACACACACACACACACACACACACACACACACAGTCCGTAGTGTAAGGGTTAGCACGCTAGGCTCACAACCGAGAAGTCCCGGGTTCGATCCCCGGGCGGAGCGAAGACAGACGGGCGGTCTTCTTAAAACCCGAGCCCCTGTCCACCCAGCAGTGAATGGGTACTCTCTCTCTCTCTCTCTCTCTCTCTCTCTCTCTCTCTCTCTTTCTCTCTCTCTCTCTCTTAGATTATATTATCTGTCTAATAGAACCCAATCAGTCCGACTAGACAATAACATATCATCCAAATCTATAGTAACTATGGAGTCCCACAAGGCTCTATCCTTGGCCCTATTCTTTTTTCTATATTTGTTAATGATATCTCGGAGTACGTAAACGATTGTGTTTTAGTTCAGTATGCAGACGATACACAGTTTATCCACAGTGGCAATATCAATAACGTAGACCAACTAATCACCAGAGCTAAAGTAACGCTGTCGAATGCCAAGACTTACTTCCTAAAAGTAGTCTTATGTTAAATTCTAAAAAGACTCAATTTATATTTATTGGAACACGGCAATTGTTATCGAACATTCCAGACGATTGACCATCAACTTTAACGGTAATATATAACAATAACCAAGCATGTCAAAATATTGGTGTTTACTTTGACAGATACATGACCTTCGACACACACATACACCAACTCACTAAGAAAGTAACAGGAGTATTAATGTTCATAAATAGAGTGAAAGACTTATTTGACAAGGACACCAGAGTGATTGTTATACATACACTAGTGTTAAGTCTAATTATTACGGACTCAAGATATGGGGCAACACCAATGAAACCCTCATGCAGCAAGTACAAAAACTGCAAAACTTCGCTGCCAAAGTGGCTGCTGGGGGGTTACAAAAGACGCGACCGTGCGCTCCTGTGATACAAGAACTTAAGTGGATAAAGATAAAAGAAAAAGTGAAATTTGATCAATGCATGATGGTGTATAAAGTGACCCATAAGTATATCCTGAGTGGCTATTGAACTTACCATTTGTAACACAGATAAATGACTGCATAACAAGAAAAAATCGAAACCTATTTGTCCCAAAGAGTGAACACAGACAATGGTGGCCCGTTCTTTATTAGTAAGTGGACCGGAGCATGGAACAACTCCCTTCTAATATAAAAGAACTCCCGTCACTCACGAGTTTCGAAAAAAGCCTTAACTACTTACGCTCTTCAAGGTGGCCTTTGCTAAGAATTTTCAAATATCATAATTATTTATACACTATGCTTTATTATGTATATACATATATGTATTATGTCTTATTATGTAAGTAATCTACATTCCTCCATGTAACATATATTTCACCATGTATATGTTATTTTTAGAAAGTAAGAAAAAAACCCCATTGTACATTAATGGATAAAGCTTCTGATTCTGATTCCTCTCTTCTCCCCTCTCCTCTCTCTCCCCTCTCTTCTCTCTCTCCCCCTTTGCTCTCTCTCTCTCTCTCCCCCTCTCTCTCTCTCTCTCCTCTTCTCTCTCTCTCTCTCTCTCTCCCCCCCCTCTCTCTCTCTCTCCCCCAATGATACATTTCATAAAAATTTCTTTCGACAGAATCAAAGTTTTTTTAAAAATGGTATTTTCGACGCTCATTAAAGAAAGTGATTTATGCATAAATCCCCCTCTCTCTCCCCTCTCTCTTCTCTCTCTCTCTCTCTCTCTCTCTCCTCTCTCTCTCCTCTCTCCCCTCTCTCTCTCCCCCTTTCTCTCCTCTCCCCTCTCTTCTCTCTCTCTCTCCTCTCTTTCTTTTCCCTTTTTTTTTTTAATTACGCATTTCTTTAAAAGGAAATAAAAAACATAAAAATAAAAATTATATAAAAATAATAATAAAATAATAATAATATGAAATAAAAATAAAATAATAATAATAATATAATAATAAAATAATCATAATATATAATAATAATAAAAATAATAAAAATAATAATAAAATAATAAAAATAAAAAATAAAATAATAATACGAATTTGCTTTACTAGAATTAAACTGAAATAAAGTTGTATATTTTTTTTTTTTCTAAAGGTGACCTAATGCGTGGTGTGTGGGGTGTGTGTGTGTGTGAGTAACTATACATTACAGGGAACGGGAAAAAGAAGAAATTAAGAAAATAAGAAGGAGGAGGAGGAGGAGGAAAACAAAAGAAAAAAAGGAGAGAAGGAGATGGAGGAGGAGGTGCTAGAGAAAAATAAAGAAAAGGGGTACTAGAAAAAAATGAAAAGAAAAAGAGGAGGAGGTGCTAGAGAAAAATGAAAAAAAAGAAGAAGAGGGGGTGCTAAGAACTGAAAAAGAAACAAAGAGGGGGTGCTAGAGAAAAAATAAAGAAGAAAAGGGAGGTACTAGGAAAAATGAAAAAGAAGAAGAGGGGTACTAGAGAACAATAAAGAAGGAAGGGGGGTTTCAGAAAACAATGAAGAAGAAGGGAGGAGGTGCTAGAAACAAAAAGGGAAGAAGAAGAAACAAAAACAATGGAAAAAGAAGAAGAGGGGGGTGCTAGAGAACTAAAAGGAGAAGAAGGGAGGTCTAGAGAACTAAAGAAGAAAGGGGTATAAAAACAAGGGAAAAGAAAAGAGGAGGAGGTGCAGGAACATAAAGAAGAAGAAGAAGAGGAGTTCTAGAAAAACAATAGAAGAAAAAGGGGAGGTACTAGAGAAAAAGGGAAGAAGAAAGGAGGTCTGAGAAAAACAAAGAAAAAAGGGGGAGGTGCAGAAAACAATGAAAAAGGGGGAAAGGAAAGGTGCTAGAGAACAAAGAAGAAAGAAGAGGAGGTACTAGAGAACAATGAAGAAGAAGAAGAGGAGGAGGTGCTAGAGAACAATGAAGAAAAGAGGGGGTACTGGGAAACAATGAAAGAAGAGGGGGGGGTGCTAGAGAAAAAAGAAAAAAAAGAAAGGGGGTACTAAAAAAAATGAAGAAGAAGAAAAAGAGGGGGGGGTGCTAGAGAAAAATGAAGAAAAAAAAGAAAGGGAGAGGTGCTAAGAAAAATAGAAAAGAAAAAGGGGAGGGGTGCTAGAGAACATGAAGAAGAAGAAGAAGGGGAGGGGTGTAGAGAAACCTAAAGAAGAAAAGAGGCCGGGGGGTACTAGAAAACAAAAAGAAGAAGAAAGGAGGGAGTTTGAGAAAAAGAAAAAAGAGGAGGAGGTACTAAGAGAAAAATAAAGAGGGAGAGAGAAAAAGAAGAAGAGAAAAAAAAGGGGAAAAGAAGGTATGAGAACAAGAAAAAGAAGGGGAAGAGGAGGTACTAGAAACAAGAAGAAAAAGAGGAGGATTACTAAGAACAATGAAGAGAAAGAGGTCTAGAGAACAATGAAGAAAAAGGGGAAGGGGAGTACTAGAGAAAAATTTAAGAAAAAGAGGGAGGTACTAGAGAAATGAAGAAAAGAAGGTCTAGAGAAAAATAAAGAAGAAGAGGAGGTATAAGAAAAAATAAAAGAAAGGAGGGTACTGGAACAATGAAGAAGAAGAGGAAGAGGTACAAAGAAAAATGAAAGAAAAAAAGAGGAGTATAGAGAAAATAAAAGAAAAGAAAAAAGGGGGAGGGTACTAGAGAACATGAAGATTAAGAGGAGGGTCAAAGGAACAATGAAAAGAGAAGAAAGGGGGGGTACTAAGAAAAATGAAAAAGAAAGGAGGAGGTACAGAAAACGAAGAAGAAAGGGAAAGAGGAGTACTGAGAACAATGAAAGGGGGGAGAAGAAAAAAGAGGGAAAGGAGGTACAAAGGAACAATGAAAAAAAGAAGAAAAGGTACTGAGAAAAATGAAAAAGGGGGGAGAAGAAGAAAAAGGAAAAAAGAAAGAGGTACTAGAAAACAATGGAAGAAAAGAGGAGGCCCAGAGAACAATGAAGAGGGGGAGAAGAAAAAGAAAAAGGGGGAAGAAAAGAAGAAGAGGAAGAGGGAAGTGTTACTAAACAATTAAGAGGAGGGGGACGAAGGAGAAAAAAAAGGGAGAAAGAAAGAAGAAAAAAGGGGAGGGGAAAGGAAAAAGAGGAAGAACAAGAAAAGAGGAGGAGGAGGTAAAAGAAACATGAGGAGAGGAGGAGAGATTGGCCTTTTTAAAATTAAGCTCGAGTTACTCCCCAAATTCTCCTTCTATTTTTTCCTTGACTCTCCAAGGGACTCCCTTTGGACACACACACAAAACCACACACACACACACCACACCACACCCAAAACACACACCCCCACACACACCAACACAAAACCCACAACACATACAGTCACACACAGTCACCAAAAACCACACACACACACACACAGTCACACCACAGTACACACACACACACACCACACCACCACACACACAAAAAACCCATCCACCACAGCACACACACCACACCACGTCAACCACACCACAACATACACACACATTGTTTTGGATCACTTATTTAAAATCTCACATACCCTCTTCTCTCCTCTTCTCTCCCCTTTTCTCTTTCCTCTTCTCCTCTCTCTCTCTCTCTCTCTCTCCGGTGATTCATCATTATCGAAAAAATTTCTTATTCACGTTTAGAAATAAACCACACACAACACACCCCCACACACCACACCCATCCTCCTCCTCCTCTCTCCATACGAAAATGAGGAAATTTTTTCACACCTGCCGCCCCGTTGCCTTTAATTAAATGATTTATTATGATGAAAAAAAAAATTAAACCATTAAAGAAAAAAAAAAAAGAAAGGGAGGGAAAGAAAAAAAAAATAAAAAGATTAGAAAAAAAAAAAAAAGAGAGAAAAAAATTAAACTAGAAATTGTGTTGTTTTTTTTTTTTTCAAAAACATTTAATCATTTTTTCTTCACCCCTTTTAAATAAATTTTTCATGTTTTAAAATTTTTTATTATATAGAAAAAATTATATATATATTATATGAATAATCAATACAACCTACCTTTTACTACTACTCACCTACTGCTACTCTACTAACTACTACTACTACACTACTACAAAATACTACTACTCTCTACTACCACTCCCACTACCACACTACTACTACTACACACTCCCCTACTATACCAATTTACCACTATACCTTTTTCTACTCTACACCGAATACTCTCTTTTCTCTCTCTTTTCCTCTTTTTCCTTTTCTTTTTTATCACCCTTCTTTTTTAATTTCTTTCCTACCTCCGTCCCTTTCTTTCCTCCTCTCTCTCTTTTTCCTTTTTTCAATTCTTTTTTCATTTTTTCCTCCCCTCCCCCCCCCCCCTCCCCCCCTTTTTCCTCTTTCCCTCTTCCTCCTCTCCTCCTCCTCCTCCCCCTCCTCCTCCTCTCCTCCCCTTCCTCCTCCTTTTTCCATTTCCAAAAAAAAAAAAATAAATTTTCCCCCCCTCCTCCTCCTTCCTTCCTCCCCCCTCCTTTCCTCCCTTTTCCCTTTTCCTCCCCTTCTCCTCCCCCTCCCCCTCTCCTCTCCCCTCCCCCTTCCCCCTCCTCCCGTTCCCCGGGGCCCCCTTTTTTTTCCTCCCTTCCTCACTCTTTTCCTTTCCTCCTTTCCCCCCCTCTTTTTCCCTCTCCTTTTCCTCTCTCTCCCCTTCTTTTCCTCCTCTCTTATTTTACTTTTTTATTTTTCTTTTTCTTTTTTTCCCTCTTCCTCTTCTTCGTTTGACTCCCAGAGAGGAGAGAAAGATAAATTTATCCTCTCTCTCTCTCTCTCTCTCCTCCTCTCTCTCTCTCTTCCTCTCTCCCTCTCTCCCCCCTCTTTTCCTTTTTTTCTTCCCTTTTCCCCTTGTCTTCTATTTCACTGTCGTCATTTTTTTTTTCTCTCTCTCTCTTCTCTCTCCCCTCCTCTCCCCTTCCTTTCTCTCTCTCTCTCCCTCTCTCTCTCTCTCTCCCCTCTCCTCTCTGTGGCCTCATTCGGCAAATTTTTACACCACTGTTTATGTAAGGGCCAGAATCGTGTTGTGGTGTGTGGGTGTGTTTTTGTTGTTGGCACTTCGACTCCCCCCCCCCCCCTTACTTTTTCTCTACTTTTGGCCACTACTTCTAAAAAAACTATACTTTACTACTATTTTTTATGTACTACTACTATTACTACTATTACTCTATACTATACTCTACTACTATCCCACTACTACTACTACTATACTACTACTAACACTACTACTCACTACCCCAACTACTACTACTATCTCTACTATTACTACTACTACTACTACACTACTACACTCTACTACCACTACTACAAATACTACTATTACTACTACTACTACTACTACTAACTACTACACAATACTACTATTACACTACACACCTACTAACTACTACTCCTACTACTACTACTACTACTACTACTACTATTTATATTTATATTACTACTAAAATATGGGATTTTCTTTGTATGTATGTGTGTGGTGGGGGGGGGGGTGGGGGGGGGAGAGAGAGAGAGAGAGAAAAAAGAGAGAGAGAAAAGGAGAGGAGAGAAGAGGAAGAGAGACTATTTCTGACCGGGCTCCTAACACTCTTTGGTAGCATCGTTTTCTTTTTGGCAATGATCTGAGGAGGAGGGGGAAAAGAGGGGGGGGGGAAGGGGAAAGGAGGAGGGGGGGAAAGAAGAAGAAGAAAAAAGAAAAAAGAAAAGAGAAAAGAAGAAGAAAAGAGGAGGTTTTAAAAGGGAGGGGAGGAAGGGAGAGAAAGGGAAAGGGAGGAGGGGAGGAGGGGGAGGGAATAAAAGGGGCCAACAGCAAAGACCAAAAGCCTTACATGGCTTTTTGATTTAATTCCCTCAACACTAACAATATAAAGAAAAAGGATAAAATAGAAGGCTCGAAGAAAGGAGGGGGGGGAGGGGAGGAAGAGGGAGGAAAGAAGGGGGGAAGGGGAAAGGGGAGAAAGGGAAACTTGTAAGGGTCATGATCTTCTCAATGGTGAGGCGGGTGACAGTGAGGAAGTGAGGGAATTAAAAAGGGAAACACAAACAGCAACAACCATAGGTCCTTAAAAGGTGTTTTTTTTTAACTACACTACACTAACTAGATAAAGAGAAAGGGGATAGGAAATAGGGCCCTCCCCCCCCCCCATCCCTCCA
>JACEEZ010012423.1:302500-355000 GCA_016584305.1 Chionoecetes opilio | reverse complement strand
TATGGTATATAGTACAGTAAAAGCCTTATAACTCGGAATTTGATATAACTCGGCATGGCAAAGACAAAGATGTACAGGGCATGTGGGTGTTCTTAGGCCACTCAACGGTGCAGAAAGATTTTAAGTGGATTTATGGGTCTCACTCGGGATCGAACCACTCTGCTACCGCCTCCCCTAAACTGCATCTCATGGTTTTCACTCGGCATATCATGCCCTCACAACCTCTTCTGTGAACATGTAAACAGAAGGCCGGCAAAAAATAATGTGTCTCGGCATATTGATGTTATAACTTCATCTCTTCGCTTACACTCGGCATATCGTCAGTCGCATAAAGTCGTATTTTTGTCCTTTTGATCTTTTCCTGCAGGCTCAGGCTCGTCAATTTCATTCCTTTCCTGCTGGAGACACCCTTGCGTGATGGAGCTGACATCTTGATATACACTACTGTATGATGTAATCCCAAAACACCATCTTGGATACGAATTCAGTTTTTTGTCGAAATTGAAAAAGGATTGATTTCTGCTTCAAAAACACAAGAAGCTTGGCAGGGGCCGAAATAATAATCAATGCAAAACATTGCAAACAATATCACAAAGTAGTATAACACACATTTCAGCAAGTGTTATTGGATTGGGATTCGTAATCCAAGACGGTGCTTGCACGACAAAAACACGGCTCAGCCTACACGCTGGTTCCCGACCTTTGCTTTACTTTGCCACCTATTTTAGGTGTTTTGAGATTACATCATACAGTACTGTATATCAAGATGTCAGCTCCATCACGCAAGGGTGTCTCCAGCAGGAAGGGAATGAAATTGAAGAGCCTGAGCTGCAGGAAAAGGTGAAAGTGCTGACAAGGATGGATGCAGGTGCGTCCATGCGTGCTATTTGTGCTGAGTTCATATCAAATCTGTACTGTATTTACCTTTTTTTTTTTTTTCTTTTTTGGTTTACTTTCATAGCCATATGAAGAGGACATATGCAAACCTGTAGAGAAAAAAACCAATAACATGACTAGATAGATGAAACATAGACTGATGCAGGGTCATGCGCGATGGAGTAGCCCCGTTATAAGGCTTTCACTGTTGTTATATTTTCTTCCATATTTCACTTCCTTTATCATGAGGCAAAAATACAAACACTAAGTTTCCAATCACTCATTCATACTTTTTCCTCTAACTCTCTCTCTCTCTCTGGTCTGTTTATTTTCCTCTCTATCACTCTATGGTCTGCTTCTCTCTCTCTCTCTCTGGTCTGTTTATTTTCCTCTCTATCACTCTATGGTCTGCTTCTCTCTCTCTCTCTCTGGTCTGTTTATTTTCCTCTCTATCACTATGGTCTGCTTCTCTCTCTTCTCTCTCTCTCTGGTCTGTTTATTTTCCTCTCTCTATCACTCTATGGTCTGCTTCTCTCTCTCTCTCTCTCTGGTCTGTTTCTTTTCCTCTCTCTATCACTATGGTCTGCTTCTCTCTCTCTCTCTCTGGTCTGTTTCTTTTCCTCTCTATCACTCTATGGTCTGCTTCTCTCTCTCTCTCTCTCTCTCTCTCTGGTCTGTTTCTTTTCCTCTCTATCACTTATGGTCTGCTTCTCTTCTTCTCTCTCTACGTTCTCTCTTCCTTCTCTCTCTCTCTGCTCTCTTCCTCTCTTCATCTCTCTAACACTCTCTCTCATGAACGAATCATACAATCTTTCCCTATCTTCTGTCGTAATCTTTCTTCCTTCATTACGAAATACAGCACTCTCCTCCTTCATGTACGTAAATAAGCACTCTTCCTTCCTTCATGTACGTAAATAAGCACTCTTCCTTCCTTCATGTACGTAAATAAGCACTTTCCTTCCTTCATGTACGTAAATAAGCACTCTTCCTTCCTTCATGTACGTAAATAAGCACTCTTCCTTCCTTCATGTACGTAAATAAGCACTCTTCCTTCCTTCATGTACGTAAATAAGCACTCTTCCTTCCTTCATGTACGTAAATAAGCACTCTTCCTTCCTTCATGTACGTAAATAAGCACTCTTCCTTCCTTCATGTACGTAAATAAGCACTCTTCCTTCCTTCATGTACGTAAATAAGCACTCTTCCTTCCTTCATGTACGTAAATAAGCACTCTTCCTTCCTTCATGTACGTAAATAAGCACTCTTCCTTCCTTCATGTACGTAAATAAGCACTCTTCCTTCCTTCATGTACGTAAATAAGCACTCTTCCTTCCTTCATGTACGTAAATAAGCACTCTTCCTTCCTTCATGTACGTAAATAAGCACTCTTCCTTCCTTCATGTACGTAAATAAGCACTCTTCCTTCCTTCATGTACGTAAATAAGCACTCTTCCTTCCTTCATGTACGTAAATAAGCACTCTTCCTTCCTTCATGTACGTAAATAAGCACTTCCTTCCTTCATGTACGTAAATAAGCACTCTTCCTTCCTTCATGTACGTAAATAAGCACTCTTCCTTCCTTCATGTACGTAAATAAGCACTCTTCCTTCCTTCATGTACGTAAATAAGCACTCTTCCTTCCTTCATGTACGTAAATAAGCACTCTTCCTTCCTTCATGTACGTAAATAAGCACTCTTCCTTCCTTCATGTACGTAAATAAGCACTCTTCCTTCCTTCATGTACGTAAATAAGCACTCTTCCTTCCTTCATGTACGTAAATAAGCACTCTTCCTTCCTTCATGTACGTAAATAAGCACTTTTCCTTCCTTCATGTACGTAAATAAGCACTCTTCCTTCCTTCATGTACGTAAATAAGCACTCTTCCTTCCTTCATGTACGTAAATAAGCACTCTTCCTTCCTTCATGTACGTAAATAAGCACTTCCTTCCTTCATGTACGTAAATAAGCACTCTTCCTTCCTTCATGTACGTAAATAAGCACTCTTCCTTCCTTCATGTACGTAAATAAGCACTCTTCCTTCCTTCATGTACGTAAATAAGCACTCTTCCTTCCTTCATGTACGTAAATAAGCACTCTTCCTTCCTTCATGTACGTAAATAAGCATCTTCCTTCCTTCATGTACGTAAATAAGCACTCTTCCTTCCTTCATGTACGTAAATAAGCACTCTTCCTTCCTTCATGTACGTAAATAAGCACTCTTCCTTCCTTCATGTACGTAAATAAGCACTCTTCCTTCCTTCATGTACGTAAATAAGCACTCTTCCTTCCTTCATGTACGTAAATAAGCACTTCCTTCCTTCATGTACGTAAATAAGCACTCTTCCTTCCTTCATGTACGTAAATAAGCACTTTCCTTCCTTCATGTACGTAAATAAGCACTCTCCTTCCTTCATGTACGTAAATAAGCATCTTCCTTCCTTCATGTACGTAAATAAGCACTCTTCCTTCCTTCATGTACGTAAATAAGCACTTTCCTTCCTTCATGTACGTAAATAAGCACTCTTCCTTCCTTCATGTACGTAAATAAGCACTCTTCCTTCCTTCATGTACGTAAATAAGCACTTCCTTCCTTCATGTACGTAAATAAGCACTCTTCCTTCCTTCATGTACGTAAATAAGCACTCTCCTTCCTTCATGTACGTAAATAAGCACTCTTCCTTCCTTCATGTACGTAAATAAGCACTCTTCCTTCCTTCATGTACGTAAATAAGCACTCTTCCTTCCTTCATGTACGTAAATAAGCACTCTTCCTTCCTTCATGTACGTAAATAAGCACTCTTCCTTCCTTCATGTACGTAAATAAGCACTCTTCCTTCCTTCATGTACGTAAATAAGCACTCTTCCTTCCTTCATGTACGTAAATAAGCACTCTTCCTTCCTTCATGTACGTAAATAAGCACTTTTCCTTCCTTCATGTACGTAAATAAGCACTCTTCCTTCCTTCATGTACGTAAATAAGCACTCTTCCTTCCTTCATGTACGTAAATAAGCACTCTTCCTTCCTTCATGTACGTAAATAAGCACTCTTCCTTCCTTCATGTACGTAAATAAGCACTCTTCCTTCCTTCATGTACGTAAATAAGCACTCTTCCTTCCTTCATGTACGTAAATAAGCACTCTCCTTCATGTACGTAAATAAGCACTCTTCCTTCCTTCATGTACGTAAATAAGCACTCTTCCTTCCTTCATGTACGTAAATAAGCACTCTTCCTTCCTTCATGTACGTAAATAAGCACTTCCTTCCTTCATGTACGTAAATAAGCACTCTTCCTTCCTTCATGTACGTAAATAAGCACTCTTCCTTCCTTCATGTACGTAAATAAGCACTCTTCCTTCCTTCATGTACGTAAATAAGCACTCTTCCTTCCTTCATGTACGTAAATAAGCACTCTTCCTTCCTTCATGTACGTAAATAAGCACTCTTCCTTCCTTCATGTACGTAAATAAGCACTCTTCCTTCCTTCATGTACGTAAATAAGCACTTCCTTCCTTCATGTACGTAAATAAGCACTCTTCCTTCCTTCATGTACGTAAATAAGCACTTCCTTCCTTCATGTACGTAAATAAGCACTCTTCCTTCCTTCATGTACGTAAATAAGCACTCTTCCTTCCTTCATGTACGTAAATAAGCACTCTTCCTTCCTTCATGTACGTAAATAAGCACTTCCTTCCTTCATGTACGTAAATAAGCACTCTTCCTTCCTTCATGTACGTAAATAAGCACTCTTCCTTCCTTCATGTACGTAAATAAGCACTCTTCCTTCCTTCATGTACGTAAATAAGCACTCTTCCTTCCTTCATGTACGTAAATAAGCACTCTTCCTTCCTTCATGTACGTAAATAAGCACTCTCCTTCCTTCATGTACGTAAATAAGCACTCTTCCTTCCTTCATGTACGTAAATAAGCACTCTTCCTTCCTTCATGTACGTAAATAAGCACTCTTCCTTCCTTCATGTACGTAAATAAGCACTCTTCCTTCCTTCATGTACGTAAATAAGCACTCTTCCTTCCTTCATGTACGTAAATAAGCACTCTTCCTTCCTTCATGTACGTAAATAAGCACTCTTCCTTCCTTCATGTACGTAAATAAGCACTCTTCCTTCCTTCATGTACGTAAATAAGCACTCTTCCTTCCTTCATGTACGTAAATAAGCACTCTTCCTTCCTTCATGTACGTAAATAAGCACTCTTCCTTCCTTCATGTACGTAAATAAGCACTTTCCTTCCTTCATGTACGTAAATAAGCACTCTTCCTTCCTTCATGTACGTAAATAAGCACTCTTCCTTCCTTCATGTACGTAAATAAGCACTCTTCCTTCCTTCATGTACGTAAATAAGCACTCTTCCTTCCTTCATGTACGTAAATAAGCACTCTTCCTTCCTTCATGTACGTAAATAAGCACTCTTCCTTCCTTCATGTACGTAAATAAGCACTCTTCCTTCCTTCATGTACGTAAATAAGCACTCTTCCTTCCTTCATGTACGTAAATAAGCACTCTTCCTTCCTTCATGTACGTAAATAAGCACTCTTCCTTCCTTCATGTACGTAAAATCAGCACTCTTCCTTCCTTCATGTACGTAAATAAGCACTCTTCCTTCCTTCATGTACGTAAATAAGCACTCTTCCTTCCTTCATGTACGTAAATAAGCACTCTTCCTTCCTTCATGTACGTAAATAAGCACTCTTCCTTCCTTCATGTACGTAAATAAGCACTCTTCCTTCCTTCATGTACGTAAATAAGCACCTTCCTTCCTTCATGTACGTAAATAAGCACTCTTCCTTCCTTCATGTACGTAAATAAGCACTCTTCCTTCCTTCATGTACGTAAATAAGCACTCTTCCTTCCTTCATGTACGTAAATAAGCACTCTTCCTTCCTTCATGTACGTAAATAAGCACTCTTCCTTCCTTCATGTACGTAAATAAGCACTCTTCCTTCCTTCATGTACGTAAATAAGCACTCTCCTTCCTTCATGTACGTAAATAAGCACTCTTCCTTCCTTCATGTACGTAAATAAGCACTTTCCTTCCTTCATGTACGTAAATAAGCACTCTTCCTTCCTTCATGTACGTAAATAAGCACTCTTCCTTCCTTCATGTACGTAAATAAGCACTCTTCCTTCCTTCATGTACGTAAATAAGCACTCTTCCTTCCTTCATGTACGTAAATAAGCACTCTTCCTTCCTTCATGTACGTAAATAAAGCACTCTTCCTTCCTTCATGTACGTAAATAAGCACTCTTCCTTCCTTCATGTACGTAAATAAGCACTTTTCCTTCCTTCATGTACGTAAATAAGCACTCTTCCTTCCTTCATGTACGTAAATAAGCACTCTTCCTTCCTTCATGTACGTAAATAAGCACTCTTCCTTCCTTCATGTACGTAAATAAGCACTCTTCCTTCCTTCATGTACGTAAATAAGCACTTCCTTCCTTCATGTACGTAAATAAGCACTCTTCCTTCCTTCATGTACGTAAATAAGCACTTCCTTCCTTCATGTACGTAAATAAGCACTCTTCCTTCTTCATGTACGTAAATAAGCACTCTTCCTTCCTTCATGTACGTAAATAAGCACTCTTCCTTCCTTCATGTACGTAAATAAGCACTCTTCCTTCCTTCATGTACGTAAATAAGCACCTTCCTTCCTTCATGTACGTAAATAAGCACTCTTCCTTCCTTCATGTACGTAAATAAGCACTCTTCCTTCCTTCATGTACGTAAATAAGCACTCTTCCTTCCTTCATGTACGTAAATAAGCACTCTTCCTTCCTTCATGTACGTAAATAAGCATTTCCCTTCCTTCATGTACGTAAATAAGCACTTTCCTTCCTTCATGTACGTAAATAAGCACTCTTCCTTCCTTCATGTACGTAAATAAGCACTTCCTTCCTTCATGTACGTAAATAAGCACTCTTCCTTCCTTCATGTACGTAAATAAGCACTCTTCCTTCCTTCATGTACGTAAATAAGCACTCTTCTTCAGTACGTATAACACTTCCTTCTTCATGTACGTAAATAAGCACTCTTCCTTCCTTCATGTACGTAAATAAGCACTTCCTTCCTTCATGCACGTAAATAAGCACTCTTCCTTCCTTCATGTACGTAAATAAGCACTTCCTTCCTTCATGCACGTAAATAAGCACTCTTCCTTCCTTCATGTACGTAAATAAGCACTCTTCCTTCCTTCATGTACGTAAATAAGCACTCTTCCTTCCTTCATGTACGTAAATAGCACTTCCTTCCTTCATGTACGTAAATAAGCACTCTTCCTTCCTTCATGCACGTAAATAAGCACTCTTCCTTCCTTCATGTACGTAAATAAGCACTCTTCTTCCTTCCTTCATGTACGTAAATAAGCACTCTTCCTTCCTTCATGTACGTAAATAAGCACTTTCCTTCCTTCATGTACGTAAATAAGCACTCTTCCTCCTTCATGTACGTAAATAAGCACTCTTCCTTCCTTCATGTACGTAAATAAGCACTCTTCCTTCCTTCATGTCACGTAAATAAGCACTCTTCCTTCCTTCATGTACGTAAATAAGCACTCTTCCTTCCTTCATGCACGTAAATAAGCACTCTTCCTTCCTTCATGTACGTAAATAAGCACTCTTCCTTCCTTCATGTACGTAAATAAGCACTCTTCCTTCCTTCATGTACGTAAATAAGCACTTCCTTCCTTCATGTACGTAAATAAGCACTCTTCCTTCCTTCATGCACGTAAATAAGCACTTCCTTCCTTCATGTACGTAAATAAGCACTCTTCCTTCCTTCCATGTACGTAAATAAGCACTCTTCCTTCCTTCATGTACGTAAATAAGCACTCTCTTCCTTCCTTCATGTACGTAAATAAGCACTCTTCCTTCCTTCATGCACGTAAATAAGCACTCTCCTTCCTTCATGTACGTAAATAAGCACTTCCTTCCTTCATGTACGTAAATAAGCACTTCCTTCCTTCCTTCATGTACGTAAATAAGCACTTCCTTCCTTCATGTACGTAAATAAGCACTATTCCTTCCTTCATGTACGTAAATAAGTACTCTTCCTTCCTTCATGTACGTAAATAAGCACTTCCTTCATGTACGTAAATAAGCACTTCCTTCCTTCCTTCATGTACGTAAATAAGCACTCTTCCTTCCTTCATGTACGTAAATAAGCACTCTTCCTTCCTTCATGCACGTAAATAAGCACTCTCCTTCCTTCATGTACGTAAATAAGCACTCTTCCTTCCTTCATGTACGTAAATAAGCACTTCCTTCCTTCATGTACGTAAATAAGCACTCTTCCTTCCTTCATGTACGTAAATAAGCACTCTTCCTTCCTTCATGTACGTAAATAAGCACTCTTCCTTCCTTCATGTACGTAAATAAGCACTCTTCCTTCCTTCATGTACGTAAATAAGCACTTCCTTCCTTCATGTACGTAAATAAGCACTCTTCCTTCCTGCATGTACGTAAATAAGCACTCTTCCTTCCTTCATGTACGTAAATAAGCACTCTTCCTTCCTTCATGTACGTAAATAAGCACTCTTCCTTCCTTCATGTACGTAAATAAGCACTCTTCCTTCCTTCATGTACGTAAATAAGCACTCTTCCTTCCTTCATGTACGTAAATAAGCACTTCCTTCCTTCATGTACGTAAATAAGCACTTCCTTCCTTCATGTACGTAAATAAGCACTTCCTTCCTTCATGTACGTAAATAAGCACTCTTCCTTCCTTCATGTACGTAAATAAGCACTCTTCCTTCCTTTATGTACGTAAATAAGCACTCTTCCTTCCTTCATGTACGTAAATAAGCACTCTTCCTTCCTTCATGTACGTAAATAAGCACTTCCTTCCTTCATGTATATATATAATTAATCTCTGAAATTAACTGTATACAAAACCATACATTTTATAACCTTACAAGCATAACACATAATTGTACTCCCTTACTTCCAAACACACATTATAAACACAATGAATACGGAAAATACACACGTAATGAACACGTAATTCCCTGCTCAATGCATTACCTTGTCTTAACCACTTGAGGCCCAGAACGTAATTGCCATTGTAATTTGGGTACCATTATACGATTTTTAGTGACTATAAGCAATATTTTATACATATCAGGCGCCTAGAATTTATACGACACAAGCGCCACTTTTAAAAAAACGGAGAAAAACGCAAATAAACCCCATTACAATATCTTCATGTGTTGCTGATTGACTTTGAAAACACTTTAGGTACATTTTTTTTCATTGATAAAAAGTGGCGCTTGTGCCGTCTCATATCTTGATTTTCTTAGATTAAATTTTAAGCGCGTTTTTTTCAGTTTTTTAAAAGTGGCGCTTGTGCGTTTCAATTCTAGGCGCCTGATATAACCTGTTTAGTATCCTTGTCCACTAACTAATTTGGTATAGTAGTCACTTGTCGTAATTTTATGGCTCGACTACGGTAACAAAATTTATAGCAAGGGAAAGATCTGGGCGTGAAGGGGTTAATATAGAACAACAAACAGTGAAAGACAAAACCTAAGTGTTCCGTCGTGCCGTGCAAAGTGACGACACACAAAATACTGATTCGTCCCGCCCAGCGTAACAGTCGGATACGTAACATGCAAGTCGTGATGCAAAGCCCGGGTCCCACGGTGAGGTTACGGGTCCACGTAAACCCACGTTACAGAAAATTGCCTTGGGAATAAAGGCGAGAGAAAGAAAAGAAAAAAACAAGAGAAGACATGAAGAGGAGATAGAGGAGGAGGTACAAGAGAACAAGGAAGAGGAGGAAGGAGGAGGTGGATTAGGTCCTGTATAAGAGAACAATGAGGAGGAGGAGGTGGTGGTGGTGGTGGTAGTAGAGGTGGAGGTGGTGGAGGATTAGGTCCTGTACAAGAGAACAATGAGGAGGAGGTGGAGGTGGTGGAGGATTAGGTCCTGTACAAGAGAACAAGGAGGTGGAGGAGGTCCTGTACAAGAGAACAAGGAGGAGGAGGAGGTGGTGGAGGTGGAGGAGGTCCTGTACAAGAGAACAAGGAGGAGGAGGAGGAGGAGGTGGTGGAGGTGGAGGTGGATTAGGTCCTGTACAAGAGAACAATGAGGAGGAAGAGGAGGAGGAGGTGGAGGAGGTCCTGTACAAGAGAACAATGAGATGTGGAAATTTGGAATATTTTTTAGTCAACTCACGTCAGCCCGATTGCCAAGTCAGCGACATTAATGCCTCGTCAGTCAAGTCAGACAAAGACACGGCCAAGACACTCCTCCAGGGTAACTGACGTGGCCTGACGCAACCATTTTTTTTAATTCTCAAAAAATCACGCCACGTCAGGAACTCCGCCTCGTCAGCCCGCGCTACCATAAAAGTCAGGACCACGTCAAGTCCTGTTTTACCTCGTCAACCCGCGCTAGCATGACTCCGTAACCTCACAGCGGAACCCGAGCTTAAGAGTCGCCGCGTCTGACTGTTACGCTGTTATGGAAGAAATTAAATAAAGGTGATGGTTATGCTGGTGCCAGGTGATGGGGAACACACACACACACACACACACACACACACACACACACACACACACACACACACACACACACACACACACACACACACACACACACACACACACACAGCATTGATTGACAACATGACAACATTATGGCAACTCTCTGTCTATCTCTCACATACAAATACTAAAGTGAAAAATTAATTATAGCAACACAAAACCTTCCCCATATCCTCTCTCTCTCTCTCTCTCTCTCTCTCTCTCTCTCTCTCTCTCTCTCTCTCTCTTCTTCTCTCTCCAATGCAAAAAAAAGGGAATATTTGTTTCGTCTCTCTCTCTCTCTCTCTCTCTCCTTACACACTTTCTCTCTCCCAATGCTAAAAAAAAAGACGGAGATATTTTGTTTTCGTCTCTCTCTCTCTCTCTCTCCTGTGTGTGTGTGTGTTCACGCGTCCAGGTCGGACACAAACAGCATGCTCCGGGGTGGCAGGTGGAACTCCTCGAAGGTGGGCGGCACGGGACAGGTGGTGGAGGGCTCGCAGGGAACCACCTGGCGGGGGAAGTTTGTGGTCACCTGGAACCTGTGGAGGTAGGAGCGGAGGAAGTAGGTGGACGGGGTGGAGGAGGAGTAGGTATGGAGGAGGGAGGAGTTAAGGTGGATGGTAGTAGTGAAGGAGTGGAGGGTAGTGTGAGAGGTGGGTAGTAAGTGAGTGGAAGGAGGAGGTGGAGGTGGTAGTAGTGAAGGAGGTGGAGGTGGTAGTAGTAGTGAAGGAGGTGGAGGTAGTAGTAGTGAAGGAGGTGGAGGTGGTAGTAGTGAAGGAGTGGAGTGTAGTAGGTGGGGAGAGGAAGGTGGAAGGGGAGGTGGAGGAGTGGAGTAGATGGATATAGTAGTGAAGGAGGTGAGTGTGGTAGTAGTGTAGTAGTGTTAGTAGTAGAGGTGGAGGTGGTAGTAGTAGTGAAGGAGGTGGAGGTGGTAGTAGTGAAGGAGGTGGAGTAGTAGTGTAGTAGAGTGAAGGTAGGTGTTGAGGTGCTAGATAAATCTGGATGTCAGGAAGAAAGGGAAAGTGGATTATAGGAGGAGGTGAGGAATGGTAGATTAATGTGGATTATCTTTTTTTCTTGTTTTGTATGGTTGAGGATGGTGACAGTAGGTCGGCAGACATAGTATAGGTAGTAGGTGGTAGTAGTTCGTAGTAGTAGTAGTAGTAGTAGTAGTAGTAGTAGCAATAGTAGTAGTAGTAGTAGTAGTTTAGCCCCCACTAAGGGTGCACCCAGGAATTATTTTCGGAGGGGTCACAATTTATTTCCGCCAGTCAGTGTAGTAAACCCGCCCTACTTCTATGCTAGCCTGAGCCGCCAGCCTCTGGAGGGTACATATTTCTGCCATCAGCTAATTCCCTTTCAGGCCTAATTTCTTATTTCTGCTACTGCCACAATAGTTTTAGTAGTGTTAGATGCTTGTCCTAGGCATTGCGTGAAGCCTAAGTGCCACCAAATCAAGCTACAGGTGAAGCTACATGGGCAGGTGACGCGGCCACAGCGCGACAACCTGTATTTATATAATCAATTTTTATAACCGACTGTCAGTGTACAGGTTGAAGTTCCCAAACTCGGCATCCCAAGACTCGGCAACACCCAAAACTCGGCTATAGTTCCAGATTTTCCAAAACACGGCAGAACACCCAAAACCCGGCGCGTAGTTGCCGGGTCGGCCGCTGGGTGCCACCACACTAGGCCGCTTGGTTTCTTATCGGTGAAATATAGCTTTTTTCCTACATATTGAAGTATACAATCCTCTTTTTAGAATAATTTTGTCACCCTCACCACATTATAATGGACTCAGTGACCTAGTTTCGGGGTAGGGAGGGATTATCTAACTACCTTAATTTTTTTTATGTGATTTTCATGCTTTTTTCCCCCTTAATATACAATAAACCCTTCATGTTCGCGGGGGTTAGGGAACAGAGACACCCGCGATTAGCGTAAATCCGCGAGCATGACATTAGTCATTCATTTACCCATTTTTTTTTTTTTTTTTTTTACATCACAAGGAACTGGCCAAGGGCACAACAAAAATGGGTAACACAAAGCCAGCTTAGTTGTCAGTCCCTATAAAGAAGACAGCAAGAGAATAAAATAAAAACAGAGGGGTAGGCCAATTTAGTTGGGGAGGTGTCTTGTTACTCTTCTTTTGAAAAGATTTAAGTCATAGGAAAGTGGAAAAATAGAAACAGGAAGAGAGTTCCAGAGTTTACCAGTGAAAGGGATGAAAGAGTAAAGATACTGATTAACTCTTGCATTAGGAAGATGGACAGAATAGGGATGAGAATGAGTAGAAAGTCTTGTGCAGCGAGGCCGCGGGAGGGGGGGAGGCATGCAGTTAGCAAGTTCAGAAGAGCAGTGAGCATGAAAATAACGGTAGAAGAAGCAAGAGAAGCAACATTGCGGCGGTGATTTAAAGATTGAAGACAGTCAGTCAGAGGAGAGGAGTTGATGAGACGAAAAGCTTTTGACTCAACCCTGTTTAGGAGAGCTGTATGAGTGGATCCTCCCCAAACATGTGAGACATACCCATACATGGGCGGATAAGGCCCCTGTAGAGAGCAAGCAATTGGGAGGGAGTAAAATAATAATAAATAATAATAATAATAATAAATAATAATAAATAATAATAATAATAATAATAATAATAATAATAATAATAATAATAAAAAAATAAAAAAAAAGGGGGGGGGGTTGAAAACCCGCGAGTAATCAAATCCGCGAGCCTTAAGCCCGCGAACATGAAGGGTTTAGTGTATCTACGTTCTAAAAGTCGGAAAATTCCATTACTCGGCTCGGCGCTGGTCCCGAGGTTGCCGAGTTTGGGAACTTCAACCTGTATTATGATTTCTTACAAGGAAGAACATTTTTGGGGGGCCATGTTGTGTTGTGCCACTGACTCCGCTATCTATTGCTCTATGTTACTCCTATACTCCCTATGTGAGGATAAAAAGAAGTAGCAGTGGTAGTAGCAGCAGTGACGCACCTGTCTGGGGAGTCTGGGTGGCAGTAGATGTAGTAGTAGAGGCAGGCCAGGCTGTCCGTCTTGAGGAAGCGCCTCTCCAGCCGAGTCCTTGTGGCAGCTTCACCACGATGTGCACCACGCCCTCCTCGCCCTCCTCAGGCTCCTGGGACACACACACACACAGGTTATACGTACATGTGCGTGTGTGTGTGTATTTAGTTTTGTTTTGAGTTACGGTTAAAGAAATAGTTCAGATTATGTGGACTTCTCTTGTTGTATTTTCTCATTTCTGTTGCTCTCTCTCTCTCTCTCTCTCTCTCTCTCTCTCTCTCTCTCTCTCTCTAAAGAAATAGTTAAGATTATGTGGACTTCTCTTGTTATATTTTCTAATTTCTTCTCTTCTCTCTCTCTCTCTCTCTCCTCTCTCTCCTCTCTCTCTCTCTAAGAATAGTCAGATTATGCATTCTCTCGTTACTATTTCTTCTCTCTCTCTTCTCTCTCTCTCTCTCTCTCTCTCTCTCTCTCTCTCTCTCTCTCTCTCTCTCTCTCTCTCTCTCTCACCCACCTGCGGCACTCTATCCACCCACTCCACCTTCTGCCTCCGTATGTTGTCCCTCTCCCTCTGCTGATCCGCCTGCTTCTCCCGCTCCTCGTCCTCCTTCCGCTGCACCTCTGCCCGCTCTTCCTGCTTCTTCCGCTCCTTCTTCTGGTCGGCTAGCAGGCTCATCTGGTAGTCCTCGTCCTGCTGTAGTCTTAAGATGGCCGTCAGCTCACGTTCTTGCCTGTAGGAGGGGTGAGGGGGGTAAAATGTTAGGCAATGATAAATGTTTAATGTTCTACCTTGTATTTTGTTTCTACAGTAAAACCTCTTATTCGGACTTTGACATTATTCGGACCTTCTCCCCCTTTTTTTTTTTTTTTTTTTTTTTTTTTTTTTTTTTTTTTTTTTTTTTTTTTTTTTTTTTTTTTTTAGGGGTCGAAATTTCTAGCTATTTTTCTACTACTTTTTTTTTTTTTTTTTTTTTTTTTTTTTTAGGGGTCGAAATTTCCTAGCTATATTTATACCATCTAGATTTTTTTTTTTTTTTTTTTTTAGGGGTCGAAATTTCCTAGCTATATTATACATCTAGAATTTTTTTTTTTCTTTTTTCTTTTTTAGGGGTCGAAATTTCCTAGCTACATATATATATACACCTAGATTTTTTTTTTTTTTTTTTTTTTTTTTTTAGGGGTCGAAATTTCCTAGCTCTATAATATACACCTAGAATTTTTTTTTTTTTTTTTTTTTTTTTCATATCCCCCCCTTCTTCGGATCCTTGCATTACTCGGACCACTCCTTGGCCCAATTAGTCCGAATATGAGAGGTTTTACTGTATTTGTCTCATTCCTGCCTTTCATTTATCTTCCAACTTTAATGCCTTGTCCTCCCTTCCTTGGCGCCTCCGTGGTGTAGTGGCTAGCGCGCCTGGCTATGAATCTGCGGGCCTTGGTTCGAATCCAGGCCAGGGCAAGTCGGCGGCCAGGCTACCCAACTGTTCATCCTTCCTTTCGGGGTTGATAAATGGGTACCTGGGGAAACCTGGGGGTGGTAACTGTGGTAACCAGATGTCACTCTAGCCCTGTGTCCCTGTTGTCACCCACCACAGGCTCAAAGGCTAATGAGACGGAGATGAGCACCGAGGCCACGCGCAGCATAGCATACCCCCCATCTTTACCTCTTACCTCTCTTCTCCCTCCCCTTTCCCCTCCCCCCTTCCCCCTCTCTTCCCCCTTTCCTTTTTAATAGTCTCATCCATTTCCACCTCACAAACCTCCTCTTCCTCGTTTACTCAATCAAAAACACCTCCACACAAACACACAAAAACACACACCACACAAACACACAAACAAAACACACAACACACACACACACACACACACACAAAACACACACACACACACACAAACAAACCCTCCAAACACTAACCTCTCAGCACGCGCCACCACTAAATGCGCCTCATTCTCCCTAACAAGATCTTGCAGGCGGGATGTGAGCCGAGGCATGGGCAGCAGCTCCTCCAGGCGGCCCACCACCGTCATGCGGCCGTCCTCAGCACCACCACGGCCAGGAAGGGGTACGAGTTCTCCCGCATGGCCTGGGAGACGCGGTAGCCCTCAGAAGACGTCACGGAACAGCCCCAGAAGACCATGGTGTTGATGTACTCGATCAAGGTAGCGTCGGATAGCATGGTTCTTTTGGTGGGAGATAGAAGGAATTTTGAGGTGTGAGTGATGGTATTTATTTATGTTCTGGTTTATGGGAGATAGAGGTTGATTTCAGTGTTTTTAGGTTTAGGGATGGGAAGAATGACGACAGGTTGATTTAAGGTTGTTTATTTAGGTTTTTAGGGATGGGAAGAATGAGGAAGGTTGATTTCAGGTTGTTTATTTAGGTTTTTAGGGATGGGAAGAATGACGACAGGTTGATTTAAGGTAAGGTTTTTAGGGATGGGAAGAATGACGACAGGTTGATTTAAGGTTGTTTATTTAGGTTTTTAGGGATGGGATGAATGACTAAGGTTGATTTAAGGTATTTATTTAGGTTTTTAGGTATGGGAAGAATAAGGAAGGTTGATTTAAGGTTGTTTATTGAGGTTTTTAGGGATGGGAAGAATGACGAAGGTTGATTTCAGGTTATTTATTGAGGTTTTTAGGGATGGGAAGAATAAGGAAGGTTGATTTCAGGTTATTTATTGAGGTTTTTAGGGATGGGAAGAATGACGACAGGTTGATTTAAGGTAATGTTACGTGATAGGTTATGGGGATTGGAAATTGGAGTTATATTAAGTGTGATTTCTTCTCCATCTTTGTCTATCTCTCACACAAAAGTTAAGTCTTACCACATTTTCAAACTCCCACACACACACACACACACACACACACACACACACACCTGCAGAAGAAGGGAGTGTCCTGGTGGTCAGCACAATGCAGGTACACCAGGAGGAACTTGAGCTCTGTCTTGGCATGGCTGAGGGCCTGAGAGTAGGAGCCCTGGAAGAAGGCCGGGTGGTGGGTGCCGTACTCCGCCTCGTACTCCCGGATGAAGCGCAGCACGTCCTCCAGCGGGTCCGTCACTGTGGGGATGTGATGGGGTGAGACTGGGGGAGAGGGAGAGGGAATGGGGGAACAGGTAAATACATGGGTGAAGTCACATCAATACATAGGTGAGATAATATGATACACTGTACTGTATAGTAAAAGAACACTACCTATTGTTGTGATATATATAGAGTGAGGTCCTAACACACACACACATATATATACTTACACCTCCTCTATAAGCAACGGACACTTCAATTCCACATTTAGTCTGTTAAATCGAGGGTCGAGTGTACACACACACATACTTACGCCTCCTACATACTAGTAAAAACACGTCTTTACCTAGTTATGACATATATAGAGTAAGGACCCAACACACACACACATACTTATGCCTCCTATATACTAGTAAAAACACGTCTTTTCCTAGTTATGACATATATAGAGTAAGACCCCAACACACACACACATACTTACGCCTCCTATATACTAGTAAAAACATGTCTTTACCTAGTTATGACATATATAGAGTAAGACCCCAACACACACACACATACTTACGCCTCCTCGGGTACGGGTAGACAATGCGGTAGAGGAAGAGCAGGATGGACGACAGGGAGGTGAGGGTGAGTCTCAGGGGCAGGGTCATCAGGTAATACCCCCAGCCCAGGAGCCCCCAGCCAGACAGCGGCGGCAGCAGGCTACGCACGCCCCGCCTCACTATGCCTGCATGGGAGGCGGTGGTGGTGGCTTGGTGGACGCCCGGTGTTGCCTGTCGCTCTGTGCTGCCTCCTGGTGGTGGTGGTGAAGGTGGTGATCCTGATGGTGATGAAGGGCCGGGGACTCCCTCTGGTGCGGCCATAGGGGGTGTGGCGCCTCCCCCGCTGTCCCCTTCCATGCTGCTGCTTCCCTTCTGCAGTAGTGAGAAGAATATAAGAAAATGAGGAAGCTGCAAGAGGCCGTGAGACCTAAGGAGGAATAGGATGAGGTAAGTATTAGTTTATGAGTTTGTATAGAGTATATGTTTAGAGTTTTGTGTTGCTTAGCCTAGTGTTGCCTGGGGTCATTCTTGTGTCTGGCTTGTTGGTGTTATTTCTTGTTGGTGTTTGAATTATTTCAGGCGTTTTCATTTTGTCTTCTTCTATAGTTGTGTGTTTGTGGGAATGTGTTATTTTTCAAAGACTTAATAACACACCTACATACATAAACACATGATAGCATATATAGTTTTAAAGACAAATATGATACAATAGAATGGAATTTGGGTATAAGTGCAGTTACAACCACAACCCGCTGGTTGGTTTTAAGTATCATGAACATTTCGTTCTCATCACAAGGAGTATTTCTAACCCATACAACAGCTGTCGGAAATGAAAAATAACACAAGGGGGGTCTGGGGGGGACGAAACCACCCCCCCGTGAGGTTAGGTTACGTAAGCAATGCACGGGTTAGGTTAGTTAACTAGCAGGGGGGGGCACAGCATCCCAGTTAGGTCAGGAGAGTATTGGTTGAAACAGCATCTTTACCGGAATTAAGATAAGATATTTTCATCCTATCTAGACACTTTGCAAGTACCAACTACAAGGTTATTGACTATACAAAGCGCCGCCACGTCAGCACGAACTAGGCGGACTCGAACTTACCGGAATTAGATTAGAACACTAGGTAAGAACACACACACACCTTGGCGGCTGCCGCTTTGAAGGTCGTGGAGTCGTTGACAGTGAGGTGGTCCTGCACGGCGGCCACCAGGTCCCAGCCGTGGCGCTCCAGCTGCCTCCACGCCGCCTCCATGTCCTCCGTGCCCGTCACCTCCTGCACGGGGCAATCACGGGGTGGGGATTGTGATGATAGTCAAAGTTTCATTTGTTATCAGTTTTTCTAATATTTTGTCAGGTAAATTTTTACACTAGGACCGAAATTGCCTACACAATTGGGAGTGTGGTTTCTGTTCACCTTATTGGATCCTAAGAAACATTCTCTCTATGAGCTTCCGTCGCAAATCACTATTTTCGGAGATATAAGATGTTTTTAATAGGAAGGAGTGTATAGGATATGAAAATTAAACTAACCTAACCCCACCTTTTGACTCACTAACCTAACCTAACCTATTCCCACGCTTTAACCTCCTAACTAAAGCCAAATCTGCATTAAATATGTGTCCGCGGCAAGGGAAAAGCAGAGGCGATGCAGGTCACAAGAGGAAGAGTGAGGCACACGTAAACACTTGTCTCTCGCCTCCCTATAAACAACATGTCATATCTCCAAAAGTAATGATTTGCGACGGAAGCTCACAGAGAGAATGTTTCTTAGAATCCAATAAGGTGAACAGAAACCACACTCCCAATTGTGTAGGGAATTTCGGTCCTAGTGTAAAATAATACCTTTTGTCATTCTTATTGTCATTTTGTATTCATTCTTCATTTCAAATGCTCTCGATGATGATGATTATGATTCAGTTTCATTTTTTCTCATGTTTTGTCATTCATATTATCATTTTGTATCGATTCTTCATATATCATCTCTCGCACGTCACCCCAATCACCACCACCAAGTCAACAAATTAACCATATTCAACCCGCCCTCTCACTAACCAGCCGCGTCAATCATAACACAAACCACAATAGCATACAACATAACCTTTAAACATCACCCATCACTTCATAGTGTAGTGTAGATATCATTTTACGGTATTTTTCATATTATCATGAATCTTAGTTTTTATCAGATCCCGGGCCAGACTATTGTAAGTTTGCCATTTCGTCGTTCGTAGCTTACTTAAAGGTATTCCGGTGCTATATGTATGAAATGAGTATCTTGTGACCTGGTTTACCGCAGTGGAAGGTCATAAAAAGGTGTAGTTTTACCTGGAATTGCACTATTTTCTCCGTCAGCTCTTGTGACACTACTCGGTCCGCCATGTTTGTTGTGATTGGGAGGGGGCGAGGGTGGCGGCGGGGCAGGTGGGAACAGTGGTTTAATGCTAATTCACCCTTTATCATGGGTTTTGTTGCTTAATTGTGGTTCATATAATTTTCTGATTGGTTTTCTGTAGTCATTTTGGTTGTAGTGAGGGTAGTTGTATTACTTGTCTGTCATTCTCGCCTCCGTGATGTACGGTACGTAGTGGCTACCTAGCGCGCCTAACTACAAATCCACGGCCCTGCAACCCTGATCCACTACCGTAGATAACAGTGAAGTCGCCACCTGCAGTGAAGTCGCCAGCCGCCATATATTACGAATGATAGCCTCACTACTACTGTGTATGTGCCACTGAAGATGATACACAGTAGTTTATATCATGACTGTATAATCTACCCTGTTTCAGCGTTGTTTTATGCTTTGTATCTGCAAGTATAGACGGTTTCAAATTTCACTACGCGTTTTTTTTTCGGGCGACGACGACGGCGGTACGACACTCAGTAAATAAACACTAGATGGCGACTCTACTGTTGGTAGCCACTGTAGATATTTTTGTCATTTGTTCATTTATAGCCCTAATATGACACAGATGAAGACACAACATGACACAGACTCTCCAGATAGCCCCTTCTAACTGTCCTGAAATCATGGATGCACCAATGGAACTATTAACGCCACCACACGTCTGTACATGGAAAAAAAAAGTTGTCCTGGCGACTTTAGTGTTATCTACGGTAGCGCGCCTACCTACAAATCCACGGGCCCTGCAACCATGATCCACTAACTTCTGCTTCTAATGTGTGACAAATTAAAGGCTCCTTGTGAACTGTTACTTTTTATTTTTAAGTGTGGGGGTAACTCCTTGGTAGCGGTGATGTTATTCTGGTTCTTGAAGTGTTGTGGTGTTTGTTGCTTGATCACCCAGTTTTGTGCTTATACTTGTGAATGCTCTTGTGAAATGTCTTGGTTTTCTTGGTAATCAATGTTTTTGCTGTTTTCTTGTTTTGCACATCAGTAACAAAGTGTGTTTCTTCACATCTGCATCCTGTTCATCTGCTAGGAGTAAAAAATGTTGCAAGTTTTACATCATTTGTCAGTGTGTTGTCTTGTAGAAAGTTTAAGTTTTTCCTGATGTCTTTATATTCCTCGCAGTGTAATAGGAAGTGTTCTAAAGTTTCATCCTGTCCAGTGTTACATGTCGTGCATGCTGTGTTCCCGTGGGTGTATCTGTTCCTGTAGTTTAGTTTCAGTGTGTTGCTTCTGCATCTTATCAAAATTGTAGTGGATTCATCATTGTCATAAAAGTCTATTTCTTCTATGTGTGTTTTGTATGTTCTGTAAAGTCTAAGTGTCTCTTTTTCAAATAGTTCTGCTTTCCATTTCTTGGTATCATGCTCTTTTAATTTGTCAGTTATTTCTTGTTGTGTTTTCATACCTCTGTGTCTTGTCCTTCTGATATTCTCTTATTTACCTCTCCAGAAGGTCTTGCCGTCTTATATGTCTGTTGCACTCCTCACCTCCTCTGCTCTCTGTCCTCTCTGTGCTCTCCGCCTCACTCTTGTCCTCAGCTGCTCATAAAAAGGATGTCATCAGCATATTATATTTGCCAAGCAACATCTAACCAAATCTCTCATTTCTTACTATAATTGTGTTGATCCCAGTCAGAGCTGCTCTTATTATTGTATAAAAAAAAATGAGATACAGTTCTATTCATAAAACATTGGGGGCAGTGTCCTAGCTAAGGGGGGGGGGGGGGGCTGTTTGAAATCGCCCCCCGGTGTAGCGATCTCACCAGCTACCCTTGGCCCGAGTAGCTACACTGCACAAATACGCACTGAAACACTGCTCCCTGGGTGAAGAGTTGCTTGACAATGTATACCAATTCTGATTTTGGGTAAAACATGCATGTGGAAACATTGAATGTAGAGTAGTAATTAAAGTAGAACATAGAACATTTCAAGCGAATGTGCCCTTGCCTGGAACACTACCGTGCGTACTCTCCCCTTGCACTGAAACACTGCTCCCTGGGTGAAGAGTTGTTTGACAATATATACATTTTACCCAAGATCAGTATTGGTATGCGTGTACAGGTTGAAGTTCCCAAACTCGGCATCCCAAGACTCGGCAACACCCAAAACTCGGCTATGGTTCCGGATTTTCCAAAACACGGCAGAACACCCAAAACCCGGCGCGTAGTTGCCGGGTCGGCCGCTGGGTGCCACCACACTAGGCCGCTTGGTTTCTCCCGCCGATTTGTTTGTTGTTATTGTTCAGTGGTGTTGTGACTGTAGAGTTGTGTACACTGTTATTTTGTGTACTTCTACAGGTCTGTTGTTGGTATTATGGCTCCCAAACGTCCAGGAACACCTACTGGTGGAAGTGAAAAGAAAAGGAAGAACAATGTGTTAACTATTTCTGAGAAAATTGAACTTTTGAAGAAGTTGGATGGCTTTTTTTCCCCTTAATATATCTACGTTCTAAAAGTCGGAAAATTCCATTACTCGGCTCTGCGCTGGTCCCGAGGTTGCCGAGTTTGGGAACTTCAACCTGTAGTATACTGTCAAAACAACTCTTCACCCAGGGAGCAGTGTTTCAGTGCGTATTTGTGCAGTGTAGCTACTCGGGCCAAGGGTAGCTGGTGAGATCGCTACACCGGGCGCCCAAGAGAGAGGGGTCCCAAATGCATCACTCAATCAAACAAAACTCCTGTGATCCTCTACAAACTTGGCTTAAACTCCTCGGGGTTTGTGTTTAATTTGATCTGTATCTTTTGAGTACCATCACAGGCTTTTTAATTCAGATTAAAAAGGAATTATGGGCATTAAAAGAAGTCTCAGAAAGTGTCAAAATGCACCAAAATATGTTAATTTTCCAAAAAATTCCAGAAACTGGTTGTATCCACCCCCAAACACCTGCAAACGTTAGAGGGGGCCCCTCCAGAAAGTAAGACCCCCGGGCCCCCAAATGTCTAGCTACGCCCCTGATTGGGAGCTACAACCCCCAATGCCTAGGCCTAACTACCTACGCCAATGGTAAATCTTAATCTGGAAAATCGCTACTTTTGCCTCAAATTGCTTATCCTTTTTGTTTAATTGCTTATCTTTTTCCCATTTCAGGTTAATTAGATTCAAAGCAATTGGATTAAAAAAGATTCTCAGAAAGTTCAAAGCATGCACAAAATATTGTTAATACGTTTCCAAGGGAGCCGAGACGGTTGTCACCCCAAACACCTGCAACGGAGCGGAGGGCCCCTCAAAAAGCCACCGGGCCCCCAAGGTCAGCCAGCGATTGGCTACAACCACCATGCACAGGCCTACACCAGCCAGGAAGACATCTGGCCACAAAGGCCAGGCCGAGAGATCCTGTTCGGCTCACAACTGTGTCCAGGCCGAAGCTACAGTCTGCCTATTCAAAGGGTCAGTCGGAGCAGCATCTGGCTCACACAGTCCAGCGGAGGAAAGAGTCATGGCCTCACACACAGGAGGCCAGAAGAGTCTGGCCTCACACACAGGCCAGCAAAGCAGCAGTCTTGGCTCACCACAGTCAGGGGGAGCAGGCAGTCTGGCCTCACACCAGGCCAGGCCGGAGGAGCAGCAGTCTGGCCTCACACACAGGTCCAGGCCGAGGAGCAGCAGTCTGGCCTCACACCCAGGGCCAGGCCGAGGAGCAGCAGTCTGGCCTCACACCAGGTCCAGGCCGGAGGAGCAGCAGTCTGGCCTCACACACAGGGCCAGGCCGGAGGAGCAGCAGTCTGGCCTCACACACAGGTCCAGGCCGGAGGAGCAGCAGTCTGGCCTCACACCCAGGGCCAGGCCGGAGGAGCAGCAGTCTGGCCTCACACACAGGGCCAGGCCGGAGGAGCAGCAGTCTGGCCTCACACCCAGGTCCAGGCCGGAGGAGCAGCAGTCTGGCCTCACACCAGGGCCAGGCCGGAGGAGCAGCAGTCTGGCCTCACACCCGGGGCCAGGCCGGAGGAGCAGCAGCTGGCTCACACAGGCCAGCGAGGAGCCATCTGGCCTCACACCCAGGGCCAGGCCGGAGGAGCAGCAGTCTGGCCTCACACACACAGGGCCAGGCCGGAGGAGCAGCAGTCTGGCCTCACACCCAGGGCCAGGCCGGAGGAGCAGCAGTCTGGCCTCACACACAGGGCCAGGCCGGAGGAGCAGCAGTCTGGCCTCACACACAGGGCCAGGCCGGAGGAGCAGCAGTCTGGCCTCACACACAGGGCCAGGCCGGAGGAGCAGCAGTCTGGCCTCACACCCAGGTCCAGGCCGGAGGAGCAGCAGTCTGGCCTCACACCCAGGGCCAGGCCGGAGGAGCAGCAGTCTGGCCTAACCAGTCCAGCCGGAGGCACAGTCTGGCTCCAAGGCAGGCCGGAGGAGCAGCAGTCTGGCCTCACACCCAGGGCCAGGCCGGAGGAGCAGCAGTCTGGCCTCACACCCAGGTCCAGGCCGGAGGAGCAGCACCCTCATGGTCGGCAGTGTCCGTGGCGCCCAGGTGGTGCAGGAGGCCCACACACTCCCGCCTCCGCCCCGCGCTGGCCATCCAAGCAATGGCCAGCATAAACAGCGCCACAAACCCAGCAGCCAACAGCAACACCTATGTCTAATGAAACAGCGCACAGCAACAACCAAGCAGGGCACATCCTCCGCCCTCCCCTACCCCTACACTATACAACATTAACACAACACACACACACACACACACACAGCACACACACACACTACACACACACACCCACACACACATACACACAACAACACACACACACACATACACAACAGGCCCCACACACACACACATACACACACACACACACACACACAAAACAGCACACACACACACACAACAACCCCACACCACACACAACCACACACACACAAAACACACACCAACACACACACACACACCAACGCCCCACACACACACACAACACAACAGCCCCCACACACACACACACACACAACAGATCACACACACACACACACAGCCTACCCGTCCTGCCATTGATGTCCTGCGCGTTGATGTCCGTGCCAAGACGCAGCAGTGGCTCTATGAGGTGTGTGTGTCCCTCCCTGGCGGCACAGTGCAGGGCGGTCTGACCTGGGGGGACAAAAGGTGTTGGGGATGACCTCTCTCTCTCTCTCTCTCTCTCTCTCTCTCTCTCTCTCTCTCTCTCTCTCTCCTCTCTCTCTCTCTCTCTCTCTCTCTCTCTCTCTCTCTCTCAACAAAACAAAAACTCCACCTTGATCCGACACCACATTGGCATCCACTCCCCGTTCCACCACAAGGCTCTCCACAACATCCACATGCCCCGCCTCAGCAGCCAGGTGGAGCCCCGCGCGCCCCGTCCGATCACGCGCCCCGAGGTCCGCCCCGTGACCCGAGATGAGGAGGTCAGCCGTCTCGAGGTGCCCCATGCGTATTGCCTCCATCAACGGGGTGCAACCGCAGACATCCACTTCGTCTCTCGTGTAGTTTCCGCGGTTGAGTAATGTTTTGATGGTGGTGGTGTGGCCGTGGTGGGCTGTGGGTGGAGGTGTGGTTAAGGGGGGGTGTGGAGGGAGGAGGGAAGGATGGAGGAGGAGGACGAGGATGGAAGGAAAGTGGATGGGGAGGATGGAAAGGAAGGAAGGAAGGAAGGAAGAAAGAGGAGGTGTATTAGTTATGAAGGGTCTTGCTTATGTGTTTACTTTCATAGATGTTTTGATGAGTATAGAAGTTTGTTGGATATTCAAATTGGTTTAGTGTGTGTGTGTGTGTGTGTGTGGTGTGTGTGTGAAGAGAAGAAGAAGGCTAAGAAAAAGCCTAGAGATGTAACTAGGTGAGAGAGAATTTCAAGAAGGAAGAAGAAGAGGAGGACATAGAAGAGAAAGAAGAGAGAATAAAACCTGTGTAGCAAAAATAACACAAGAGAACAAAAAGCAAACAGAAGAAGAACTACAACATCAAAAAAAAAAACACCAATACGAAAGAAAATGAGACCCAAAAAAACACACCAATACGAAAGAAAATGAGACCCAAAAAAAAACCAATACGAAAGAAAATGAGACCCCAAAAAAAAACCCAATACGAAAGAAAATGAGACCCAAAAAAACACACCAATACGAAAGAAAATGAGACCCAAAAAAACACACCAATACGAAAGAAAATGAGACCCAAAAAAACACACCAATACGAAAGAAAATGAGACCCAAAAAAACACCAATACGAAAGAAAATGAGACCCAAAAAAACACCAATACGAAAGAAAATGAGACCCAAAAAAACACACCAATACGAAAGAAAATGAGACCCAAAAAAAACACCAATACGAAAGAAAATGAGACCCAAAAAACACACCAATACGAAAGAAAATGAGACCCAAAAAAACACACCAATACGAAAGAAAATAGACCCAAAAAAAAAAAAAATACGAAAGAAAATGACCCAAAAAAAAAACAATACGAAAGAAAATGAGACCCAAAAAAACACCAATACGAAAGAAAACGAGACCCAAAAAAATAATACAGAAAAATAAATCATGAAACACAACACCGACAAAAACCAAAAACCAAAAATAGAGGAAAAAAACAAGGTAGCCACGACAACAACAACAACAACAACAACAACAAAACACAAGACTACATTTGCTACACCTCTTTTATTCTCTCCTTTCTCTTCTTTTTCCATCTTTTCTTCCTTCTTTAAATTGTCTATCAACTACTACTCTGGGATTTTTCTTTATCATTCTTCTTTCTCTTCACACACACACACACACACACACACAGACACACACACACACACACACACACCCACACCAGCACACCACACAGACCCCCCCCCCCACAACCCCACACACACCACGACACACACACACACAGACACACCACACAGACCCCCCCCACCCACCACCCACCCACACAGACCCCCCCACCCACACACACACACACACACCCACACACACACAGACACCCACACACACACAGACACAGACACCCACCCACACCCACACACACAGACAACCACCCACACATACACACACACACACACACAGACACCCACCCCCACACACACACACACAGACACCCACACACACACAGACACCCACCCCCACACACCCACACACACAGACCAAAGCACACCACCAGCCTCCCCTCACCGGCAGTATGCAGCGGCGTCCTTCCATTCTTGCTAACACTGCGCCACAACAACCCATCAACATCCAACAGAAAGTTAACAACCTTCTCGTCACCCTCACGGCAGGCTATGTGCAGGCTCGACCACCCGTCCTTGTTGAGCAGGCGTGGGTCGGCGCCGTGCAGGACGAGGCATTGGACGACCTGCAGGCTTGTCTTGGTGCAGGCCAGCATTAAGGGCGTCCAGTCTGCTCGCTTTAAGGGGTCCACGCTGGCGCCTGGAGGAAAGAGTGTAATAGTGAGGCATGGGGAAGGCCGGGCAAAGTAGGGAGCTTTAACCCCTTGAGACCCAGAACATAATTTCCATTGTAATTTGGGTACCATTAGACAATTTTGTAGGTAATATAAGCAATGTTTTATAGATATGACCTGTTTAGTATCCTTGTCCACTAACTCATTTGGTATATTCAGTCACTTTTCTTAATGTTATGACTCGACAACATACATTTTTTTATGCCAAGGAAAGATCTGGGCGTGAAGGGGTTAAAAGGAGGCTGGATAAATTCATGGATGGGGATGAAAGGTGGATATAGGTAGTAGTAAGTAACAGGAACTACCACGTGTAGGTCTCGCAGCCTCTTGTAGCTTCCTTATTTTCTTATGTTTTTATTTGAGGCATTGGAAATCATTACACGCTTTGCATTTGTATAACACGTAAAGAAGGGGAGAAAAAGTCCTTATGATAATTGAATGGTCTTCTCATCTACACTTAATCAGCTACCTTGTTAAGTTGTTACAAATCTTGGCTTGTAAACAGATAGAAACGTTAGATAAATGGCATGTTGCTGATCAGAGTGAGTTATGAAAATGATACAAAGGAATATATATCATGACAGTGTAAAAGGTACTACTAGAAAGAGAGAGGGACAGACAGCCAGAGAGAGAGACAGACAGCCAGAGAGAGAGACAGACAGACAGCCAGAGAGAGAGAGACAGACAGACAGACAGAGAGAGAGAGAGACAGACAGACAGCCAGAGAGAGAGACAGACAGACAGCCAGAGAGAGAGGGAGACAGACAGCCAGAGAGAGAGACAGACAGACAGCCAGAGAGAGAGATAGACAGATAGCCAGAGAGAGAGACAGACAGACAGCCAGAGAGAGAGACAGACAGACAGAGAGCCAGACAGACAGACAGCCAGAGAGAGAGCAGACAGACAGCCAGAGAGAGAGACAGACAGAGATATAGAACTGGAATACATAAGGATCAAATAAAAACTTACCAATCTTATCCATTTCAGAGCACAAACAAACAAGCTTAAGAAAAAACAAGACACAAACAGACTGGCGGACCTCAAGAACCCCCCATCACACACACACACACACACACACACACACACACACACACACACACACACACACACACATACCATGATCCAGCAACGCCTCAACAATGGGTAGGTGTGATGCCTGGGCTGCCGAGTGGAGTGGCCGCTTGCTGTCATAATTGTGGGCCTCGAGACAGCTCAGACACCCATGGGAGAGTAGCCACCTGTAAGCCAGCCAGTCATGTCATAGCAGGTAATAATGTATGTATGTATGTATGTTGCTGTAGGATTGATGAAGAGGTGTATACATTGAGAGAATTGGATGTTAAACAGAAAAATTATGTAAAATGTGTAGGAAGAAATGTGCAGGTAGTTGCTTCTAAGTCTGAACAGGTAAGAGTTGAATGTAGTACACAAATATTCATTAGTATGCATAGGTAACAACTATCCACAAATCAGTATGAAATGTAGTTACCAGTGTAAAAGTAGAAAAAAAGTGTTTTGTTCGTATACTCTGAACAGGCTGAATGAAAGAAGAAAAAGACTATTGTTCTCTGTAAGGTAGCAAGGTAGGAAATGGTATAAACATAAGATCAGTATGTTCTCTGTAAGGTATAATAGTAGGAAATGTATAAAAAGATCAGTATGTTCCTGAAAGGTATGCATGTAGGAAATGTTAAAAAAGATCAGTGATTGTTCTCGTAAGGTATGTAGTAGAAAATGTATAAAAAAGATCAGGTATGTTCTCTGTAATATGCATAGGTGGAAATGTATAAAAAGATCAGTATTGTTCTCTGTAAGTTGAATAGTAGGAAATGTATAAAAAAGATCGTATTGTTCTCTGTAGGTATGCATAGGTAGAAACTGTATACAAAAAGATCAGTATGTCTTGTAGGTATGCATAGGTAGGAAATGTATAAAAAAAGATCAGTATTGTTCTCTGTAAGGTATGCATAGGTAGGAAATGTATAAAAAAAGATCAGTATTGTTCTCTGTAAGGTATGCATAGGTAGGAAATGTATAAAAAAAAATCAGTATGCAATGTATTAACAGGTGTAAAATGTAGAGAATTTAATGTTTTGTTCTTTACTCTAACCTCAATTAGACATTATGGGAAAATCTGACGTCAAACAAAGATGACGAGACAGTATGAATAGGCATGATAATTATGTTGTTTTTTCGGTATTATTCCAGATGAACACCGAATTCACTTGGGTGGACGAACAGTTTTTTTCTGGTGAGTTTCGATGTGTTTTCAATTTATCTGCTATCCATTTCTGCTGCAAATCTTTTTTTTGACGTAAAGGATAGGTTAGGTTAGGTTCAATTGTTTTTTTTTGTCATTTTTGTTGCAAATCACACACAAAAAAAATTATTTGCGACAGAAACGGTTAGTAGATTAATTCAGAACACATAAAAACTCGCCAGAAAAAAATGTTTCGTCCACCAAAGGAAGTTCGGTGTTCATCTGGAAATTGACCGTTTTTTCTTCACATTTCAGGCCTAAGGCAGTGTGGCCGCAGCCTGTACCCACGTCAGGACCTCCAAGCTGCCCGCCGCCGCCGCAGTGTGCAGGGCTGTGTCGCCTGACTTGCCGTGTCGCACCTCCCGCCACGCCACATCCCCGCAGTGGTCCTCCAGCCAGGCCACATCCCTCCTCTGTACCGCGGCGAACACATCCTGCCAAGGTAAGAAGGGGATCTGTTAACATTATCATCATCATCATCATCATTTATCTTTCTGGGTAAATTTCCATATGAACACCGAACTTCCTTTGGTGGACGAAACTTCTTTTTTTCTGGTGTGTCTTGATGTGTTTATAATTAATCTGCTAACCGTTTCCGTCGCAAATTACTATTTTTTTGTGTGTGTGTGTGTGTGATTTGGAACAAAAATGGCAAAAAAACAAATTGAACCTAACCTTTACCTAACGGTCCTAATCTAACCTATACCTAAACGTTTACCTAACAAAACAAAACAAATAAGTGATTTGCGACAGAAACGGTTAGCCTACCTAGCAGATTGATTCTAAACACATCAAAACTCACCATAATATAGTTTATATAGTTAATATAGAAAAATATAGTTTCGTCCACCAAAGTGAATTCCGTGTTCATCTGGAATAATACCTCTTTATGTACCGTCACTTTACCGTCAGAGATTGGATTTTATCTCGTATTTTCCTCAATTTCTCCCTCAGTATACGGGTTTCCTTGCAATACCTAAGGTTATAGAAGAGTAGGTACCGTAGGGGTGTGTGGTCATATTACTAGGTATGTGCATATTCTCCGATTTCACGCTTGACAACTTTCAACATTTCAGCACAGCCCCGTTTTCTTTTCATCGAAATTGGCAAAATTTAGCGCAAAAGTTGTGTTGTGAACCCCCTAAGAAATCAGTTTTTTGTGTGTTTTCCTGTGATTGCACGAGCTTACACATGATTTGATGACGTAGTACACACATTGACCCCTCAACTCGTTGCAGAAACAATTCTCGAAAATTCTCGGAACATTTCTGAAATCACGTACATTCCGCGAAAATGGAGATGTGTTTCGTGACAGGTCGCCAAAACGCTCGTCAATTTTGCTGAAGGCGAGTGAAATCAATCTTGAAACTAATAAAATAAGTTTCTTTAGTTATTTGTCCGTCTATATGTCGAATTTGATAAGTTTTTATCGAGTAGCAACAATTTTATCAGGCTATCTGTAATCGATGTCAATGCACTGTTTTTCATTTCGTTGTTCGTTCGTTCTGTTTGTTTGGTAATTATGGAGGAGAGTTTCACGTTCGTTTTCAGAGACACCAACTACTTTTTCTTGGCCTACAATAGGTGCTTGTTCTAATGGTGCTAGTTCTATTTTGCGCAAAACAAAAAAAAAAAAAAAAAAAAAAAAAACATGAAACCTAACCTAACCTTATATGTTTTAATGAAACCTAACCTAACCTGAGTGTTCATTATGCCAAATTTTTATCGGTCACAATCATCCTATTGCTTTTATAAGACAAAAATATGCCCAAAAGGCGAACTTCTATTTGATGTAACTTTCTTATTTTAGGTCCTAGGAGGGTCATCTTGGTGTCAATGGAAAGTTTGTTTCAAGACCTTTCCACTGATACCTCTTGCAATAGCATTTAACATTTTTGATATTTTTTGCCACATACCTAATATTACATTATTTTACCTATTCACAAAGGCAATATATACACGATAAATAGATAGAAGGGGGTAATTATGGTTTTCCAGCAGCCCGTCATACACAAAATGAGATAAAATCAGATACATTCCCGTCGACAACAGTTCCATAATTCGCCTGCCCATGTAGCCTCTTACCTGGTGGACGAATGGTGACATATTTAACCTCTATTCACCAATTAACGTATTCCTATTCCATCTATCACGTCATTTCCCAAGGTATTTTCCCTCCACGACGGGCACTCAAGGCTGTGTGGCAAAGATTAATGCGTTTCAAGGCTGGGCAGGAAGGTTGTTTTGACTGTACGTGGGTTGAGATGTCGCTAAGAAGGTAAACAATTCATAGATATAAAAAGATACTATAAACGCTATAGGCATGCTTATAATATTAAACAGTCTAGTTAAGAGGCAAAACCCCATGCTTTATTAACATGATATTGATATAGGAGAAGGGAATAATAATAGTTAATACAGTTGTATGAAATATTTAACTTTTATCAGTGTGTGGTGTGGGCATATTCTTGCTAACCTATATAGAGGTTTTTACTGTGTGTAAAAAACATAGACTACTAGATATGATATGGTTGAGTGCAGTGATCCAACACTAATAGAAAATGATGAGAGTTTCCTTTTATAAATGTCCTTCCAACTCACCCTATGATTAACCATATGCTGTACACATGTCTTCCCAGTCAGCTCCTTTCACTAATTTTCTTAACCTGTCTTAGGAAAGTAACTATTACCGCAGACCCTCAGTCTGTAACAACAGAGTAGAAAATAGTGTCGGCGACTTAATAGTTATCTAGTAGGGTACTTAAAGTCCCGGGTGTGGGATGTGCTATAGCGGCCCCGGCAGAAGAAGAAGAAGAAGGAGGTGAGAGTGATGTAAGTAGTGTTGCGTGAGACTATACCAACAGCAGACTCGCATGTGGAGCTTCGTGCAGCTTGGCACAGCGCGGCACAGCACACAGCATGGCACACAGGCTGGTGACGGTGGCGCGGAGGCTGGAGAGGCTGCTGCAGAGGGGCGGGATGAGGCGAGCGGCTGTGGACCCCCTCTGGGTAAGTAACGAAGGGGTGCAGTCAGTTCGTACACAAGTTGTTTCGTACACCAGTAGATTCGTACACCTTAAAGTTGTTTCGTAATCTATATGAAACCATAGTCGTTTCGTACACTCAGCTCAGAGTTTAACTTTATTACTAGAGTTACGAAACGACACCAGTTATGTACGAAAAAACTCAAAATCAGTGTACGAAACAACTAACAAAACCTGGGTACGAAACTCCCTGTAACCGTTGAGAGAGGCATGCACAGGGGTTTATATTATGTACCTGTTTTTAGTGGCACAAACAAAGCAGTAGTGATGCTAAAATTCTTAATATATGGCGCCTGGCGACATTAGTGCAGTGGCGACTATAGTGGTTTTGGTATTTTGGTACTTTCAACCAGTAATTGAGTAAGAGGTTAAAAGTACTCTTTTCCCATGTATTTTGATATGTTAAGAATGATGGTCACCTTTAAAATCGTCGGATATGCATTATTTTGCAGTTATCCCCGCGTTAAGTTAGGCTTCTCAACCAACGTCCAGGTTAGGTCAGTGAACAGATGGGGGTTCTGGGGGGGCACAGACCCCCAGTTATGTCAGGTTACGTAACCAATGTCCATGTACTGTATTGAACTGCAGTTTTACCGTTGTAGTTAAAGATTTAACTAGAGATTTTTCGAGGAATAGGGAAGTAATTGCCGTAGACTTTATCGGTTATATATTTTTATGTATTTTCGGCCTTTTGTCATCCCATAGAGTGTTTACCGGATATATTTTACGTCATCCATATAATATGCTATCAGTACAAAACTAGTTGCCATTTTCCCCACCCAAAACGTTCCCGACGGGTCCCCAGGTTTGTTATGGAGGGGGGATAATTGCAAAATGAGACATTTCCGACGATTTTCAATGTGGCCATTATTCTTAATACATCAAAATACATGGTTAAAGAGTACTCTTGACCTCGTACTCACTTACTGGATGAAAGTACCAATATACCGTGGTTTTGAAATGAAATTAAAATTCTCTCTCTCTCTCTCTCTCTCTCTTTCTCTTTCTCTTTCTCTTTCTCTTTCTCTCTCTCTCTCTCTCTCTCTCTCTCTCTCTCTCTCTCTCTCTCTCTCTCTCTCTCTCTCTCTCTCTCTCTATGACAGGTGGGGCAGCAGCTGTCTAAGATGGAGTCGCCACACACCCCGTCACTCCTGCAGCAGTGGTACAACTTCTGCCAGCGTCCTCCCAGGGGCTTCGAGAAGTACTTCCGAGGGGCGGCAGGGAAGCAGGCGAAGCAGGGGCAGGCCAAGAAGGAGGGGGGGCAGGGAGAGGCCGCCCCCCCTCCCCCTGCACAGAGCAAAGGGCCCCCGCCCCCCACTGCCCCTAAAGATCCTTTCTCTATGAACTTATTTGGCTCAGGAACAAAGTAAGTATTTATTGATTTAGATTAGGTATTAAGATTAAGATTATTGATTTAGATTAAGTATTAAGCAAGTATTTATGGAGTCCGATAAGGATGTTGTTGTGGTAATGTCTCCTTGTTCGGTTTGTGATGGAATAGGTTGATAATATTGACTGTTTATCAATAAGAATCCTCCTCTTTCTCTTACTCTCTCTCTCTCTCCTTTTCCTTCTCTCCTACCTCTGTTCCTCCTCCTTTTCCTTCTCTCCTACCCCTGTTTCTCCTCCTTTTCCTTCTCTCCTACCTCTGTTCCTCCTCCTTTTCCTTCTCTCCTACCTCTGTTTCTCCTCCTTTTCCTTCTCTCTTACTCTCTCTCTCCTTTTCCTTCTCTCCTACCTCTGTTCCTCCTCCTTTCTCAACTCCTTGCTTCACCTCTTTCCTCTTTCTTCATTTGTTCCTCTTCCTGTTTCCTCTTTATATAATTCTAACTTCTCTCTATCTTCTTCCTTCTCTCCATCTTCTTCCTTCTCTCTATCTTCTTCCTTCTCTCTATCTTCTTCCTTCTCTCTATCTTCTTCCTTCTCTCCATCTTCTTCCTTCTCTCTATCTTCTTCCTTCTCTCTATCTTCTTCCTTCTCTCTATCTTCTTCCTTCTCTCTATCTTCTTCCTTCTCTCTATCTTCTTCCTTCTCTCTATCTTCTTCCTTCTCTCTATCTTCTTCCTTCTCTCTATCTTCTTCCTTCTCTCTATCTTCTTCCTTCTCTCTATCTTCTTCCTTCTCTCTATCTTCTTCCTTCTCTCTATCTTCTTCCTTCTCTCTATCTTCTTCCTTCTCTCTATTTTCTTCCTTCTCTCTATCTTCTTCCTTCTCTCTATCGAGAAGATATCTTCCTTCTCTCTATCGAGAAGATATCTTCCTTCTCTCTATCCTCGCCTTCCTTCTCTTCATCTCTCCTTCATTTCCTTCACTTCACTTCCTCTCTTTCTTCTTATTTCTCTTTCTCTATTTCCTCTTTCCTCCTATACCTTCTTCCTTCTCTTATTTCCCTCTATGTTCTTCCTCCACTCCTTCCTCATCCTCCTCACCTAATCCTACTTTCTTCTTTCTATCTTTTTCACCACTTTACAGGAACTACCCATGTTAGGTCTCCGATTTCTTTGTACCTTCGCTTATGTTTCTTTATGTTCTTCTGTCACCCTTTACAGGAACTACCACGTATAGGCCTCTCTTGTAGCTTTCTTATGTTCTTATGTTCTTATGTTCCCCTTTACAGGAACTACCACGTATAGGTCTCTCTTGTAGCTTTCCTTATGTTCTTATGTTCTTATGTTACCCTTTACAGGAACTACCACGTATAGGTCTCTCTTGTAGCTTTCTTATGTTCTTATGTTCTTATGTTACCCTTTACAGAAACTACCACGTATAGGTCTCTCTTGTAGCTTTCTTATGTTCTTATGTTCTTATGTTCTTATGTTACCCTTTACAGAACTACCACGTATAGGTCTTCTCTGTAGCTTCTTATGTCTAGTCTTATGTTACCTTTAAGAATCAGTATAGGCTTTGTAGCTTCTTATGTTACCCTTTACAGGAACTACCACGTATAGGCCTCTCTTGTAGCTTTCTTATGTTCTTATGTTCTTATGTTACCCTTTACAGGAACTACCACGTATAGGCCTCTCTTGTAGCTTTCTTATGTTCTTATGTTCTTATGTTACCCTTTACAGGAACTACCACGTATAGGCTCTCTTGTAGCTTTTAGTCTTATGTTCTTATGTTACCCTTTACAGGAACTACCACGTATAGGCCTCTCTTGTAGCTTTCTTATGTTCTTATGTTCTTATGTTACCCTTTACAGGAACTACCACGTATAGGTCTCTCTTGTAGCTTTCTTATGTTCTTATGTTACCCTTTACAGGAACTACCACGTATAGGCCTCTCTTGTAGCTTTCTTATGTTACCCTTTACAGGAACTACCACGTATAGGTCTCTCTTGTAGCTTTCTTATGTTACCCTTTACAGGAACTACCACGTATAGGTCTCTCTTGTAGCTTTCTTATGTACCTTAAGATACCGTTAGTCTCTCTTGAGCTTCTTATGTTACCCTTTACAGGAACTACCACGTATAGGTCTCTCTTGTAGCTTTCTTATGTTCTTATGTTCTTATGTTACCCTTTACAAAAACTACCACGTATAGGTTCTTGTAGCTCTTGTTTAGCCTTTACAGACTACACGTATGCCTTCTTTATGTTCTTATGTTACCCTTTACAGGAACTACCACGTATAGGCCTCTCTTGTAGCTTTCTTATGTTCTTATGTTCTTATGTTACCCTTTACAGGAACTACCACGTATAGGTCTCTCTTGTAGCTTTCTTATGTTCTTATGTTACCCTTTACAGGAACTACCACGTATAGGCCTCTCTTGTAGCTTTCTTATGTTCTTATGTTACCCTTTACAGGAACTACCACGTATAGGCCTCTCTTGTAGCTTTCTTATGTTCTTATGTTCTTATGTTACCCTTTACAGAAACTACCACGTATAGGCCTCTCTTGTAGCTTTCTTATGTTACCCTTTACAGGAACTACCACGTATAGGCCTCTCTTGTAGCTTTCTTATGTTCTTATGTTCTTATGTTACCCTTTACAGGAACTACCACGTATAGGTCTCTCTTGTAGCTTTCTTATGTTCTTATGTTCTTCTGTTACCCTAGGTCCGGCGGGGGCGGTGGAGGTGGGCTGGGTTCCAAGCCATTGGGTGAGGGGGGGAGCGGGAGCGGTGGGTGGCGCTGGCTACCCTGGTGGCGGTGGGGCTCCTGGGGGTGGCCGCTTACTACCAGATGAGCTACAGAGAGATCACATGGAAGGAGTTCTCTAAGAAGTGAGTCTCGGGCTTGTTTGTTTAAGCTATGCAGGTTTAGTTGTTACCTTTTTTGGGCTATACTGAGGGGTTGTTGATGTGTTTTTTATCTATTACCTTTTGGGGGGCTATACTGTTCATAGAAAAGTTAATAATGTGTCTCTTGTTGTGTTCTTAAGTTATACCGGTTAACTTTTTTTTTTTTTTTTTTTTTTTTTTTTTTATACTGTTAACCCCTTGAGGCCCAGAACGTAATTTGGGTACCATAAGACAATTTTCATGAATATAAGCAATATTTTATAGATATGACCTGTTTAGTATCCTTGTCTACTAACTAATTTGGTATATTAAGTTACTTTTTCGTAGTTTTATGGCTGACAAGAGACGATTTCATATAGCCAAGGAAAGATCTGGGCGCGAAGGGGTTAATAGGGAAAGTTGATGATGCTATTTTTACTATTGTACCTATATTTTTTGGCTCTAGCTGTTAATGCAAAAGTTGATGACGTTATTTTTACCTTTATTTTCGCTATGTTGGTAATAGGAACAGTTGATGATGAGATTTTACCTCTTATCTCTTGTGTGTGTGTGTGTGTCTGCGTTGATCCATCCCTTGCCTAACCTATATACGTGTGTGTGTGTGTGTCTGCGTTGATCCATCCCTTGCCTAACCTATATATGTGTGTGTGTGTGTGTTTGCGTTGATCCATCCTTTGCCTAACCTATATACGTGTGTGTGTGTGTGTGTGCGTTGATCCATCCCTTGCCTAACCTATATACGTGTGTGTGTGTGTCTGCGTTGATCCATCCCTTGCCTAACCTATATACGTGTGTATGTGTGTGTCTGCGTTGATCCATCCCTTGCCTAACCTATATACGTGTGCGTGTGTGTGTGTGTGTGCGCGTTGATCGACCATTAATTAACCTGTACATGTGTGTGTGTGTGCGTTGATCCATCATTAAATAACATATACATGTGTGTGTGTGTTGCAGTTACCTGGCCAAGGGCATCGTGGAGAAGCTGGAGGTGATCAACAAGAAGTGGGTGCGTGTGAGGCTGATGCCCGGGAACCAGGTGGAGGGCGCGGTGAGTGTGTGTGTTCACCTAGTTGTAGTTCACAGGGCCTGAGCTACACTTGTATGGGGGTGTTTGAGGGTGGGGGGGGGTTGTGTGTGTGTGTGTTTGTTAGGGGGAGGGGTTGTGTGTGTGTGTGTTTGTTAGGGGGAGGGGTTGTGTGTGTGTAAGTGGGTGGTTGTGGGTGGTTGTGTGTGTCTGTTTGTGTATTCATCTGTAGTTGTATTTTACAGGGCCTGAGCTACACTCGTATGGCTCCGTCCCCATAGCTACACTTTTAATTTGCTTCCTTGGTGCATCTTATCTTCTCATCTTCACTAATAGTTTCACATAGTTTCAACCTCCACCAATTATAAATAAATCATAATAAACTCCCTTTGTCATTCACTCCCCACCTTTTACCACCCTATACGTTCCCATCAAATTCCCATCAAATACGTTTCCATCAAATTCCCATCAAATTTCTCTTCTGTGCATGTCTACCTTTGCGTCCTCCGCCAAATCCCGCCCCTTATGCCCCCCTTCAGACAACCCTTCAATCCTCTCAACGCCTCTCTACTAATCCCACACCTCATATATCTACCTTTACATACTCTAATTAATCCCACACCTTCTACCAACCCTTCAATCCTCTACTCATTCCCACACCCTCTGCCACCCTTCAGACAACCCTGTGGTTCAGCATTGGCTCGGTGGATGCCTTTGAGAGGAATGTGGAGTCGGCACAGCTGGAGGCCAGCATCGAGCCCACCAACTTCATCCCCGTGGTGTACAAGAATGAGCTGGAGGCCGCCACCTTCACCTCCTTCCTGCCCACTCTGCTGATCATTGGTGTGTATTCATCTAGTTGTGTTTTACAGGGCCTGAGCGACACTCGTATGGCCCCGTCTCCATAGCTACATTTCATCATTCATCCTTAGTGCTTAGTGTTGGGGGAAGCCACCACCCCGGGAGGCGGGTCACAAACCCCTGGCTAACACCCGGTACCCATTCACTGCTGGGTGGACAGGGGCTTGGGTTTTATGGAGACTGCCCATCTTTCTCCGCTCCGCCGGGGATCGAACCCGGGACCTCTCAGTTGTGAACTGAGTGTGCTACCACTACACTACAGAGTACTGTGTGTGTGTTGCTTTGAATCTACTTAATATTTCTCACCCACTATGTCATTCCCCCTCACTCCCTAGGGTTCCTGATCTTTATGATGAGGCGGTCCGCTCAGATGATGGGTGGATCAGGAGGCCGGAAGGGTGGAGGGCTGTTCGGCGGAGTCATGGAGTCCACCGCCAAGATGGTCAACCCCACCGACATTGGCGTCAAATTTTTGTAAGTATCTCTGTTTAAAAAAGAAAAAGAAAAAAAAAAAAATTATAATAAAAAAAAAAAAAAAAAACTATAAAAAAAAAAAAAAAAAAATGGAAGTGGTATTTTTTGTCATTTTTTTGTAACTTTTGTTTATATACCTCGCCCCTTTTTTTTCTTATTTTCTTCCACTTTTTTGTTTTCTTTGTTTTTGTAAGTGTCTAGCTTTGTTTTTTTTTTTTGCTTTTTTTTTTTACTTTTCACCTTTTTACCATTTCTTTTCTGCCACTTCTTTATTGTTTTTTTCGCTTTCTGTTATCTCTGCTTTCTTGTTTTTGTTATTCTTCCACTGCTTTTTGTTTTGTGTGTGCCTTCTGTTATCTCGGCTCTCATTGTTGCCATTTTTCCATCCTCCTTTCTTGTTTTACTTTTTTTTCCCATTCGCCCATCTCTCACCTATTCACCCTGCCAGCTCACCCGTTCACCCTACCAGCACCCCAACCATTCACCCATTCACCCTGCCAGCTCACCCATTCACCCTACCAGCACCCCAACCATTCACCCTGCCAGCTCACCCATTCACCCTACCAGCACCCTAACCATTCACCCTGCCAGCTCACCCATTCACCCTACCAGCACCCTAACCATTCACCCATTCACCCTACCAGCACCCCAACCATTCACCCATTCACCCTACCAGCACCCCAACCATTCACCCATTCACCCTGCCAGCTCACCCATTCACCCTACCAGCACCCCAACCATTCACCCATTCACCCTACCAGCACCCCAACCATTCACCCATTCACCCTGCAGCTCACCCATTCACCCTACCAGCACCCCAACCATTCACCCTGCCAGCTCACCCATTCACCCTACCAGCACCCTAACCATTCACCCTACCAGCTCACCCATTCACCCTACCAGCACCCTAACCATTCACCCTGCCAGCTCACCCATTCACCCTACCAGCACCCTAACCATTCACCCATTCACCCTGCCAGCTCACCCATTCACCCTGCCAGCACCCCAACCATTCACCCATTCGCCCATCTCTCACCCATTCACCCTACCAGCACCCTAACCATTCACCCATTCACCCTGCCAGCTCACCCATTCACCCTACCAGCACCCTAACCATTCACCCATTCACCCTGCCAGCTCACCCATTCACCCTACCAGCACCCTAACCATTCACCCATTCACCCTGCCAGCTCACCCATTCACCCTACCAGCACCCTAACCATTCACCCTACCAGACACCCATATACTCTCCTAGCACCTCCCTCATTAACTCACACCCATTCACCCTCCCAGCACACCCATTCACCCTCCCAGCACACCCATTCATCTTCCCAGCACACCCACTCACCCATCACTCACCCATTCACCCATGATCTCCACAGGGACGTTGCCGGATGCGAGGAAGCTAAAGTGGAGATCATGGAATTTGTCAACTTTCTGAAGAACCCGCAGCAATACACGGAGCTGGGGGCCAAGATTCCCAAGGGGGCCATCCTGACGGGTGAGTGAAGGGCCGGGGGACGGGTGCATGGCGGGTGATCTGTCGTTTTTCATCCCCATTGTGTTTTTTTTTTTTGTTTTTTTTTACTTTTTTCGCCATCCATCGACTCAATTTTTTTTTTCTTTTTTGGTGGGTGGTTGCTTTTTTTTTTTTTTTTTTTTAAAGGGGTTGCTTTTCTTATATTTTTTGGGTGGGTGGGTTGCATTTTTTTCTTTTTTTGGGGGGGGGTTGCTTGCTATTTTATTTTTGGGTGGGGGGTTGCTTTATTTTATTTTTGGGGGGGTTGCTTGCTATTTTATTTTATATTTGGGTGGGGGGGCGGGTTGGGGTTTGCTTTTCTTTGTGTTTTTGTATACTTCCTCATCTTTTTTTTCCTTCTATATACCTTCCCTCATGTATTCTCTTCTTATTATTGTCTCTTGAACCTCTTCCCTCATTCCTTCACCCTTTTTTTCATTCATTTCCTTCATTTTCCATTACACTTATCTTATTATCTTATTACTCTTACTTCTTTCTCTCTTTCTCCAACACTTTCTCACTCACTCTCTCTATTCCGTCTCTCTTCTTTCTCTCTCTCCAACAGTTTCTCACTCACTCTCTATTCCGTCTCTTCTTTCTCTCTTTCTCCAACACTTTCTCACTCTCTCTCTCTATTCCGTCTCTCTTCTTTCTCTCTTTATCCAACACTTTCTCACTCACACTCTCTATTCCGTCTCTCTTCTTTCTCTCTTTATCCAACACTTTCTCACTCACTCTCTCTCTATTCCGTCTCTCTTCTTTCTCTCTTTATCCAACACTTTCTCACACTCTCTATTCCGTCTCTTCTTTCTCTCTTTATCCAACACTTTCTCACACTCTATTCCGTCTCTTCTTTCTCTCTTTATCCAACACTTTCTCACACTCTCTATTCCGTCTCTTCTTCTCTCTTATCCAACACTTTCTCACACTCTCTATTCCGTCTCTTCTTCTCTCTTTATCCAACACTTCTCACACTCTCTATTCCGTCTCTTCTTTCTCTCTTTATCCAACACTTTCTCACTCTCTCTATTCCGTCTCTCTTCTTTCTCTCTTTATCCAACACTTTCTCACACTCTATTCCATCTCTTCTTTCTCTCTTTATCCAACACTTTCTCACACTCTCTCTATTCCGTCTCTCTTCTTTCTCTCTTTATCCAACACTTTCTCACACTCTCTATTCCGTCTCTTCTTTCTCTCTTTATCCAACACTTTCTCACACTCTCTATTCCGTCTCTTCTTTCTCTCTTTATCCAACACTTTCTCACACTCTCTATTCCGTCTCTTCTTTCTCTCTTTATCCAACACTTTCTCACACTATTCCGTCTCTTCTTTCTCTCTTTATCCAACACTTTCTCACACTCTCTATTCCGTCTCTTCTTTCTCTCTTTATCCAACACTTTCTCACACTCTCTATTCCGTCTCTTCTTTCTCTCTTTATCCAACACTTTCTCACACTCTCTATTCCGTCTCTTTCTCTCTTTATCCAACACTTTCTCACACTCTCTATTCCGTCTCTCTTCTTTCTCTCTTTATCCAACACTTTCTCACACTCTCTATTCCGTCTCTTCTTTCTCTCTTTATCCAACACTTTCTCACACTCTATTCCGTCTCTTCTTTCTCTCTTTATCCAACACTTTCTCACTCTCTCTCTATTCCGTCTCTCTTCTTTCTCTCTTTATCCAACACTTTCTCACACTCTATTCCGTCTCTTCTTTCTCTCTTTATCCAACACTTTCTCACTCTATTCCGTCTCTCTTCTTTCTCTCTTTCTCCAACTTTCTCACACTCTCTATTCCGTCTCTTCTTTCTCTCTTTCTCCAACACTTTCCCTTTCCTCTCTCACCCATCATTCCCTCACCCACACCCCCACCCCCACTCAACCCCCCCTCACCCATCACACCCTTACACCACACCCTCACACCTCATCCACCACACCCCTACACCACACACCACACCCTTACACCACACACACCACCTCACACCCACACACATCCCACACACCCTCCCTCACCCATCACTCACCCCTGCCTCCCCCTAGGTCCCCCCGGCACCGGCAAGACCCTGCTAGCCAAGGCCACAGCAGGGGAGGCCAACGTGCCCTTCATCTATGTCTCGGGCTCGGAGTTCCTCGAGATGTTCGTGGGTGTGGGACCGTCCAGGGTAAGTGAAGGATAGGAGTGCTGTATTTTGCTTCTGTAGATTATTTAGTTGTAGCCAGCTTAGTGCTTACACATTCTTACCACATCTCTGCCCTACTCTATACCTTTTCTCACCCTATCACATCTTACTAGCATACCTTTACACACCATACCACACCTTGCTAGCATACCTTTTCTCACCCTATCACATCTTACTAACACACCCACACATCCCACCAACACAGAGGTCGCTAACCCAGAATTCTAGAAGAGACAGTTTCTTCACACTTGGCAGGGCAGCAGTGTTGATGGAGCCGCTGTGTACATTATGAATGGAAATTACGAACCAGTACAAGTTAATAAGTACAAGAATGCATCCCAATATTTTCCTAGAGACTTAGGGCCTAGGTCACATACACTATTGTACTGTGGCTATCTAGGGCAGTATTTTACCCTTCTTCTTCTTCTTCTTCTTCTTCTTCTTCTTCTTCTTCTTCTTCTTTCTTTCTTTCTTTCTTTCTTTCTTTCTTTCTTTCTTTCTTTCTTTCTTTCTTTCTTTCTTTCTTTCTTTCTTTCTTTCTTTCTTTCTCTCTCTCTCTCTCTCTCTCTCTCTCTCTCTCTCTCTCTCTCTCTCTCTCTCTCTCTCTCTCTCTCTCTCTCTCTCTCTCTCTCTCTTTCTTTCTTTCTTTCTTTCTTTCTTTCGACCGCTGCCCTAACACCACTCTCCCCCTCCACACACCCAGGTTAGGGACATGTTCGCCATGGCCCGGAAGAATGCGCCGTGTATACTCTTCATGGACGAGATCGACGCTGTGGGGCGGAAGAGGGGCGGCCGGAGCTTTGGCGGCCACTCGGAGCAGGAGAACACACTCAACCAATTGCTGGTGGAGATGGACGGTGAGTGGGTGTGGGTGTCTGCGTCTGTGGGTGTGTGTGCGTGTGTGATTGATTTTTTATGGGATTTTTTTGTAGGTGTGTGTGATTTTCTTCTTTCGCTTCCTCTTTTTCCTCCTTGTGTGTGTGTGTGTGCAGGTGTGTGTGTGTGTGAGCGGGTGTGTGTGTGTGTGAGCGGGTGTGTGTGTGTGTGAGCGGGTGTGTGTGTGTGTGAGCGGGTGTGTGTGTGTGAGCAGGTGTGTGATTGATTTTTTATGGGATTTTTTTGTATTGTGTGTGCGATTTTCTTCTTTCGTTTCCTCTTTTTCCTCCTTGTGTGTGTGTGTGTGTGTACGTGTGTGCGTGATTGATTTGTGTGTGTTTTGTGCTGTGTTTGTATGTTTCTCTTTGTTGATATTATTTTGTTGCCTTTTTTGTCTCCTTGAGTTTGTGTGTGTGTGTGTTAAGAGTGATTGATTTGGATGTGTTTTTTTGTGTTTCTTGTGTTTTTCTTTGTTAATATTCCTCTTCACTTCCTCTTCCTCCTCCTCCTCCTCCTCCTCCTCCTCCTCCTCCTCCTCCTCCTCCTCCTCCTCCTCTACCTCACTATTTATAACCCATCTATTTCCTCTTCCTTCCTCCCACTTCCATATCCCTCACTACCACTCACCACCAACACCACGTCTCACCATACCACCACCACCATCACCACCTCTCACCTCTCACCACTTCTCACCACCACTACCTCTCACCACCACCACCACCACCACTTCTCACCACCACCTCTCACCACTCACTACCACAACCATCAACACCACCATACCACCACCACACACATTCACCACCATCACCACACACATTCACCACTCACCAAACCAACACCACTCACCACTACTACTCACCACACCACCACCACCACTCACCTCTCACCACCATCACCACTTCTCACCACCACCTCTCACCACTCACTACCACAACCATCAACACCACCATACCACCAACACTACCTTTCACCATCACCACCACCTTTTTCCTTTTTTCAACCCCATCACCACTCACCACCACAGGCTTCAACACCACCTCCAACGTCGTGGTTCTCGCCGCTACGAACCGAGTCGACATCCTAGACAAAGCTTTACTGAGGCCCGGGAGGTTCGACAGGCAGATCTTCGTACCTCCGCCGGACATCAAGGGCCGCGCCTCCATCTTCAAGGTCCACCTCGGCCCCCTCAAGACCAGCCTGGAGAAGAACGACCTGGCCAGGAAGATGGCCGCACTCACACCCGGGTTTACTGGTACGAACGAGTGTCTTGTTTTTGTTGTTTTTATATGAGGCGGTAATTTCAGAAAGTCGATAAGCGCCAGCAATACAAAACTTAGAAAATGGCTTCTAAATGTTTCAATGTTCAAAATGTCATATCTTTTGAACATTGACACATACAAACTAATGAATTCATGATTTTCCCTCAGGTTAGGTTTGGGTAAGGTTGCGTTAGTTTAATTTTATCGGTGAACTCTATTTTTCTGGTAGATTTTGATGTGTTTACGAACACTCGGAAGGTTGTTTTTCTTGGAAATCGCTAGTTTTTCAGAGGTGAGGTCAAGGGGGTAAAAACACAACAACAACTAGTGATTACCAAGAAATTTATATGTGTTTCTTGTGTTTTTCTTTGTTGATATTCCTCTTCACTTCCTCCTCTTCCTCTTCCTCCTCCTCCTCCTCCTCCTCCTCCTCCTCCTCCTCTCTCTCTTCATCCTCCTCCTCCTCTACCTCACTATTTATAACCCATCTATTTCCTCTTCCTTCCTCCCACTTCCATATCCCTCCTTCACTACAACAACAACAACTAGTGATTATCAAGACAAACAAACATCAGAGTCTTTGAAAACACATCAAAATCTATCAGAAAAATAGAGTTTCATCTGAAAGAGGAGAGGGTTGATCTTTCCCTCATAGGTAGCATGTGTTACTAAAACAAACCATGTCTGACCTGATAAATGCTACCGTAGATAACAGTCAAGTCGCCACCTGCAGTCATTCATCAATTCAAATGTTGGGTTCAAAAGATATGACATTTTGAACATTGAAACATTTTGAAGCCTTTTTCTTAGTTTTTTATTGACGGCGTTTATTGACTTTCTGAAATTAGCGCCTCATATTTACCTGTGTATTTGTATCTGTATTATTTTTGTCTTTATATACGTATTTACCTGTGTTTGTTTTTGTTGTGTTTATGTTTACGTGTGTGATTCGTCTGTTGTGTTTACTGAGGATAGTTGCCGCAGTACCTAGGAAGCCGTAAGACACATCCCTATCACCCCATCCTCACCCTAGAATTGCCCTGTTGTCACCCTTAAATCACCTGTTCACCCTATTGTCACCCTATCATCCTATTCTTCCACTCTAACATCACTTTTTCACCCCATTCTCACTCTATTGTCACCTTAACATCACCCTATCACTCCATACTCAGCTTAAAATCGCCCTATGCTCACCCTAATGTCACCTTATCACACCATTTTTTCACCCTAACATCACCTTCTCACCCCCACTCTCACCATATTGTAACCTTATCACTCCTTATTCAACTTAAAATCACCCTATTCTCACCTTAAAATCACACTATCACCCCATTCTTCCACCCTAACTCACCTTTTCACCCCATATACTTCAAATCACCCTGTTCTCACCCTAATGTCTACCCATACTCAACTTCAAATCACCCTGTCTCTCGCTAACACCTTAAAATCACCCTATCTTCACCCTACCATCACCCTATCACCCCATACTCTTCTTATAATCACCCTAACATCACCCCATCACCCTATTATCACCCTACCATAACCTTAACATCACCTTATCAGCCCATTCTTCCACTCTACACTCGCCCTATCACCCCATTATCACCCTATTCTTCATAAAATCACCACATGTTTTCCCTATCACCCTGCCATCACCCTATCACCCTACCCTCACCCTACCCACACAGGGGCGGACATCAGCAACGTGTGCAACGAGGGTGCGCTGATCGCCGCGCGGGACGCCGAGACGGACATCGTGATGAAGCACTTTGAGGCGGCCATCGAGCGTGTGGTGGCCGGCATGGAGAAGAAGACCAACGTGCTGCAGCCGGCCGAGAAGAAGACGGTGGCCTTCCACGAGGCGGGCCATGCCGTGTGTGGCTGGTTCCTGGAGCACGCCGACCCCCTACTGAAGGTGAGGGGTGGCCGAGTGTGTGGCTGAGTGCTTTGGTGGTTGAAGAAGGACAAGACAGGGGTAGGTTAGGTTAGGTTAGGTGTGAGAGGACAACTGGAGCATGCCAACCCCCTGCTGAAGCCTGAAGGTGAGGGGTGCTTGGGTGGTTCTAGGGTTGAGTGGGTTCTTGGGTTGAGTGTGAGTGTGTGGCTGAGTGGGTTCTTGGGTTGAGTGTGTGGCTGAGCATGCTGGGGGTTGAAGGAGAGTAAGGCAAGGTTAGGTTAGTTTAGTTTTGTAGGTAACATAGGTTAGTTTTGTGAGAATTCCAGGTCGCCATCCACCGGGCAGAAGTGGCTAAGCGTTCTGGGGGTTTGAGGATGGCAAATAAGTGTGTGTGTGGCTGAGGGGTTGAAGGGGGTAAGGCAAGGTTAGGGTAGCCTTTTTTATTTGGGTAAGGTAAGGTTAGGTTAGGTCAGGTCTCTCTCTTCCCTTCCTCACCCATCATTCCCTTACACCTCACCCACACCCCCACCCCCACTCACCCCTTCCTCACCCACCACACCCCTACACCACAACCACACACCTACTTCACCCATCATTCCTTCACACCACACCCCCACACACCACCTCACACCCCTTCTTCACCCATCAAAACCTAACCTACTCACCCCTCCCACACCCACACACCCACCCCCACACTCAACCTCCCTCACCCACCACACCCAACCCTCCCTCCCCCATCACACCACACTCACCCCTGCCCTCTTGAACTCCCTTTTGAATGGCTAGATACAGTGGTTGAGTGTGTGGCTGAGCGCTCTGGGGTATGAAGGAAGACAAGGTTAGGTTAGTTTTGTGGTTCTGGGTTTAGGTTAGGTTAGGTTTGGGTTTACTTTAGTTTGTTAGGTTTGGATTTGGGTTAAGTTAGGTTTGGGTTTAGTTAAGTTTTGTGGTTCTGGGTTTAGTGTAGGTGATGGGGGGTTGAGTGTGTGGCTGAGCGTGCTATGGTTGAGGAGGGTAAGGCAAGGTTAGGTTAGGCTTGTGGTTCTGGGTTTAGGTTTTAGTTCCGGTTAGGTTTTGTGGTTCTGGGTTTAGGCTAGGTTAAGTTTAGTTTCGGTTAGGTTTTGGGTCGTTAAAGTTAGGCTTGGTTAGTTAAGGATAAGTTAGGTAATTAGATCATTTTCACTCTTTATTCCTCACACACACCCACACCCTTACCTCTTCCCCCATAACACCTGCCCCCTGTCCTCCCCCATAACACCTCCCCCCTGCCTTCCCCCATAACACCTCCTCCTTGCCCTAACCCATAACACCTCCCCCTTGCCCTCCCCCATAACACCTCCCCCTGTCCTCCCCCATAACACCTGCCCCCTGCCCTCCCCCATAACACCTCCCCCCTGCCTTCCCCCATAACACCTCCTTGTCCTCCCCCTTGCCCTCCCCCATAACACCTCCCCTGTCCTCCCCCATAACACCTGCCCCCTGTCCTCCCCCAGGTTTTGTGATTCTGGCTTTTTGTTAGGTTTTGGGGATCAGGGTTTAGGTATTGGTTTGGTTTAGTTTAGGTTTTGGGTCTTTAAAGTTAGGCTTGGTTAGGTTAGGTTTAGCTAGGTAATTAGATCATTTTCACACTCATTATTCCTCACACACACACCCTTACCTCTCCCCTCATAACCCCTCCCCCTTTCCTCCCACAGGTGTCCATCATCCCGAGGGGCCGGGGCCTTGGATACGCCCAATACCTGCCCAAGGAGCAGTTCCTCTTCACGCAGGAGCAGCTCTTTGACCGCATGTGTGTGATGCTGGGCGGCCGCGCCTCCGAGAGCATCTTCTTCGGCGCCGTGACCACCGGGGCGCAGGACGACCTCAGCAAGGTGACCCGGTCCGCACAGGCACAGGTGAGGTCACGGGGTCATAGCAGGAATGGGTATTGCTGTGTTAGAAAAATAATAATTCGCAAATCATGTCAACAGAAAAATCTACATCCTCCTCAAGTCACGTAAACAGGAAAATAATATTTGTGTTTTATTTTGTTTACTTTTTTTTTCTTGTAGTGTAAAAAGAATATGTAACCATCTTTTTGCTATTGCCTCCTAGTAGATTCTCTCACTGTCCTCTTTATAGGGCCGGGCAGCTTGCAGGCTTTTATTTATTATTTATTTATTTATTTATTTATTTATTTATTTATTTATTTATTATTTTTCATTTCTTTTAATTTAATTTAATTTATTTTTCTTCTTTTTTTTTTTTTTTTTTTTTTTTTTAGGAAACATGTCCTCTTTCTCTCTCTCTCTCTCTCTCTCTCTCTCTCCGCGCTCTCTCTCTCGCGCTCTCTCTCTCGCGCTCCTCTCTCTCTCTCTCTCTCTCTCGTGCTCTTTCTCTCTCTCTCTCCTCTCTCTCTCCCTCCCCCCCCCCCCCCCCCGTTTCCCTTCGTCCCACAGATCGTTCAGTACAGCATTAATGATTTTTTTCAAGTGTGTGTGTGTGTGTGTGTGTGTGTGTGTGTGTGCGTGCAAGAAGTGTGTTTGGGGAGGCGGTAGCAGAGTGGTTAGCATCACCAAGTGGCATTCTCGAAGACCTGAGTTCGATCCCGAGTGAGACCCATAAATCCATTTTAAATCTTTCTGCACCGTCGAGTGGCCTAAGAACACCCACATGCTGCCCATTAACTCTACCTTCGACGGCGAGTGCATCGGAGGACGCAGGGGGCGGCATGAGCCTCTAATCACAGGCGTCACTATAACAATCCTGCCTGTGCCACCACGGGCGAGGGCCAACCATCACAGCCCTCAAGTGAACCTCCAGGGCCTACCATCCCACCCCTGGAGGTCACGGCCTACAGACGCTATAGGCATACGTAGATATAAAAAAAAGAAGAAGAAAAATTTATTACACCCCTTCTTCATTGTCCCACAGATCGTTCAGTATGACATGAACGAGCCTAGCGGCCTTATTTAGCCTTATTAGTTATTCTTTCTTCTCTTTCTTCTATTTATTACTATTATTTTATTATTATTGTGTGGTTGTTGTTGTTTTATATATCAGGCGCCTAGAATTGAAACTGCACAAGCGCCACTTTTAAAAAACTGAGAAAAACGCGCTTAAAGTTTAATCTAAGATCTTCATGTGTTGCTGATTTACTTTGAAAACACTTTAGGTGCATTTTTTTCATTGATAAAAAGTGGCGCTTGTGCCGTTTCATATCTTGATTTTCTTAGATTAAACTTTAAGCGCATTTTTCTCAGCTTTTTAAAAGTGGCGCTTGTGCCGGTTCAATTCTAGGCGCCTGATATATATATATATACGTATACATATATATATCTAACCCGTCATTCCCCCTTCGTCCCTCACAGATCGTGCAGTACGGCATGAACGAGCGCATCGGGCTGCGCGTGTACCAGATGCCTGAGCCCGGGGAGATGGCCATGACGAAGCCTTACAGCGAGGCCACGGCGGGGGCCATCGACGAGGAGGTGAAGGCCCTCATCGACCGAGCCTACACCCGCACCATCGACTTACTCACGGAGAAGAAGGAGTGCGTCCAGAAGGTGAGGGGGAAGCTGGTGTAGTGTGAGAGAGGTATTGGCTTAGTGTTGGTATTAGTAGGTATTATATTTTAGTTTAGTCCAGCGGTCGGCAACGTTGCTCATTCAAGAGACCTGTGCGGCTCCTGCCATCTAATAATATTTTTTTCTTTTTGGGGGAAACATGTATATAGTTAAGACAAGTATATAGTTAAGACAAGTATATAGTTAAGACATGTATATAGTTAAGACATGTATATAGTTAAGACATGTATATAGTTAAGACAAGTATATAGTTAAGACATGTATATAGTTAAGACATGTATATAGTTAAGACAAGTATATAGTTAAGACAAGTATATAGTTAAGACAAGTATATAGTTAAGACAAGTATATAGTTAAGACAAGTATATAGTTAAGACAAGTATATAGTTAAGACAAGTATATAGTTAAGACAAGTATATAGTTAAGACAAGTATATAGTTAAGACAAGTATATAGTTAAGACAAGTATATAGTTAAGACAAGTATATAGTTAAGACAAGTATATAGTTAAGACAAGTATATAGTTAAGACAAGTATATAGTTAAGACAAGTATATAGTTAAGACAAGTATATAGTTAAGACAAGTATATAGTTAAGACAAGTATATAGTTAAGACAAGTATATAGTTAAGACAAGTATATAGTTAGGACAAGTATATAGTTAAGACAAGTATATAGTTAAGTAGCTAATTATGTGTTTTGTGAGACCGAGAGAGACGGAGACAGATGTAATTATTGAAATCTGGTTGAGTTTTAAGGGTAATTTGTGTAGATTAGTGATGATACAGAGAACAGTAAAAGTAGTAGTAGTACAGTAGTAGTAGTAGTAATTATGGTAACAGTAGTAGTAGTAGTGGTTGTAGTAGTAGTAGTAGTAACAGTAGACCATTTCATCAAACATTCCATATCTCTCTCTCTTCCCTTCCTTCCTTAACATCTCTCCTCTCCTTACTTCCCTTCCTCCCTCTCTCCCTCGCCCCTTCCTTCCCTCCTTCCCTCCCTTCCCACTCTCCCACCCTCCCTCCTTCCCTCCCTTGCTTCCTTCCCTCCTTCCCTCCTTTCCTTCCCCCTTCCCTCCTTCCTTCCCTCTTTCCCTTCCTTCCTTAACATCTCTCCTTTCCTTACTTCCTTCCCTTTCCCTTCTCACCCTCCCTTCGCCCCTTCCTTACTTCCTTCCTTCCCTCCTTCGTCTCTTCCCTCCCTCCTTCCTTCCTTAACATCTCTCCTCTCCTTCGCCCCTTCCTTCCGCTCCTACCCTCCCTCCTTCACCCCTCCTCCAGGTCGCCGAAAGACTCCTGGAGCGCGAGATCCTAAACCGGGAGGACATGATAGAGATCCTGGGTCCTCGTCCGTTCAAGGAGAAATCCACTTACGAGGAGTTTGTGGAGGGGACAGGCAGCTTCGAGGAGAACACGGAGCTTCCCGAGGGCCTGAAGGGGTGGAACCAGGCCCGGGAAGATACCCAGAAGCCGCAGAAGGTGAAGGAGGAGGAGGCGAGCTAGTGAAGGAGAGGTAGAGGCTGATAGAGACCACGAAGAAGAATTTTGAAGTATTTTTGACGGTAGAAGATAAATATTTGCAAATTTCCGCGTTATTCAATAGAGAAGATGATATTAAAGTTTTGAAGGTACTGTCATCCCTTCCTTTCTACTGGTACTTGAATAGGGATAAGGCAAGAAGGAGTGGTAGTGAGAGGAGAATGAGGAAACTAGATGAGTATTTTTGACGGTGGAAGGCAAACGTTTGGAAATTCCTCGTTATTCAATAGAGAAGATGGAGAATTAATGGAGGGTTTGAAGGTACTACTTTCATCCCTTCCTATTACTTATACTTCAATAGGGGAAAGGTAGAGAGAGCACAAGAAAGGAGAATGAGAAAACGACATGTGGAGTATTTTTGCCGGTAGGAGACTAATATTTGAACATTTCCTTCGTTATTTAATAGAAAAGATGGAATGAAGGGTGTGAATTTACTTAATCCTTCATTCTATAATAGGGAACAGGTGGGAAAACATAATAAAATAGAGAAATAGGAATAATTATCACATGAAATCTACAAATAGACTTTATGGAGGGCTAGGAATCGCCTTGTATTTTCATTATTATTATTATTATTATTATTATCGCCGCCGAGTGCAGGTCCGGTGTAGAGTGTCAAGCTGTAAATATGTACGTACGTGTGTTCTGTATAGGTGTGTGATTAACCCTCGCCCGTCGCCCCTCAGGAAGGAAAGAGAAGAAGAATCGTTTTTTGGGAGGTGGTTTTCCAATTTCTTTCTGGCTTTTTTTGTATCTCCCAAGAATATTGATGATTATAGACTGTCTGTTGTTTGATTCATTGCATGTCATGGCTTGGAGGGAAAAGGGGAGAAATGTACCTTCGAAAAGACTCATTTATTGCAAGAAAGGGAGAAATATAGCTTAGAAAAGACACATTTATTGCAAGAAAGGGAGAAATATACCATCAAGTATCAAGTGTAGAAAAGACATT
>JACEEZ010012423.1:285000-290000 GCA_016584305.1 Chionoecetes opilio | reverse complement strand
CTTCCCAGCAGCTTCGATCTCGCCCATCTCCCTTTAGGATCGATAATGTTATATAGAGAGCGATTATTTCTCTTCCCAGCAGCTTCGATCTCGCCCATCTCCCTTTAGGATCGATAATGTTATATATAGAGAGCGATTATTTCTCTTCCCATCAGCTTCGATCTCGCCCTCCTCCCTTTAGGATCGATAATGTTATATAGAGAGCGATTATTTCTCTTCCCAGCAGCTTCGATCTCGCCCATCTCCCTTTAGGATCGATAATGTTATATAGAGAGCGATTATTTCTCTTCCCAGCAGCTTCGATCTCGCCCATCTCCCTTTAGGATCGATAATGTTATATAGAGAGCGATTATTTCTCTTCCCAGCAGCTTCGATCTCGCCCATCTCCCTTTAGGATCGATAATGTTATATAGAGAGCGATTATTTCTCTTCCCAGCAGCTTCGATCTCGCCCTCCTCCCTTTAGGATCGATAATGTTATATAGAGAGCGATTATTTCTCTTCCAGCAGCTTCGATCTCGCCCTCCTCCCTTTAGGATCGATAATGTTATATAGAGAGCGATTATTTCTCTTCCCAGCAGCTTTGATCTCGCCCTCCTCCCTTTAGGATCGATAATGTTATATAGAGAGCGATTATTTCTCTTCCCAGCAGCTTTGATCTCGCCCATCTCCCTTTAGGATCGATAATGTTATATAGAGAGCGATTATTTCTCTTCCCAGCAGCTTCGATCTCGCCCATCTCCCTTTAGGATCGATAATGTTATATATAGAGAGCGATTATTTCTCTTCCCAGCAGCTTCGATCTCGCCCATCTCCCTTTAGTATCGATAATGTTATATAGAGAGCGATTATTTCTCTTCCCATCAGCTTCGATCTCGCCCATCTCCCTTTAGGATCGATAATGTTATATAGAGAGCGATTATTTCTCTTCCCAGCAGCTTTGATCTCGCCCATCTCCCTTTAGTATCGATAATGTTATATAGAGAGCGATTATTTCTCTTCCCAGCAGCTTCGATCTCGCCCTCCTCCCTTTACGATCGATAATGTTATATAGAGAGCGATTATTTCTCTTCCCAGCAGCTTCGATCTCGCCCATCTCCCTTTAGGATCGATAATGTTATATAGAGAGCGATTATTTCTCTTCCCAGCAGCTTCGATCTCGCCCTCCTCCCTTTAGTATCGATAATGTTATATAGAGAGCGATTATTTCTCTTCCCAGCAGCTTCGATCTCGCCCATCTCCCTTTAGGATCGATAATGTTATATAGAGAGCGATTATTTCTCTTCCCAGCAGCTTCGATCTCGCCCTCCTCCCTTTAGGATCGATAATGTTATATAGAGAGCGATTATTTCTCTTCCCAGCAGCTTTGATCTCGCCCATCTCCCTTTAGGATCGATAATGTTATATAGAGAGCGATTATTTCTCTTCGCAGCAGCTTCGATCTCGCCCTCCTCCCTTTAGGATCGATAATGTTATATAGAGAGCGATTATTTCTCTTCCCAGCAGCTTCGATCTCGCCTATCTCCCTTTAGGATCGATAATGTTATATATAGGAGCGATTATTTCTCTTCCCAGCAGCTTCGATCTCGCCCATCTCCCTTTAGGATCGATAATGTTATATAGAGAGCGATTATTTCTCTTCCCAGCAGCTTCGATCTCGCCCATCTCCCTTTAGGATCGATAATGTTATATATAGAGAGCGATTATTTCTCTTCCCAGCAGCTTCGATCTCGCCCATCTCCCTTTAGGATCGATAATGTTATATAGAGAGCGATTATTTCTCTTCCCAGCAGCTTCGATCTCGCCCATCTCCCTTTAGGATCGATAATGTTATATATAGAGAGCGATTATTTCTCTTCCCAGCAGCTTCGATCTCGCCCTCCTCCCTTTAGGATCGATAATGTTATATAGAGAGCGATTATTTCTCTTCCCAGCAGCTTCGATCTCGCCCTCCTCCCTTTAGGATCGATAATGTTATATAGAGAGCGATTATTTCTCTTCCCAGCAGCTTCGATCTCGCCCTCCTCCCTTAGGATCGATAATGTTATATAGAGAGCGATTATTTCTCTTCCCAGCAGCTTCGATCTCGCCCATCTCCCTTTAGGATCGATAATGTTATATATAGAGAGCGATTATTTCTCTTCCCAGCAGCTTCGATCTCGCCCATCTCCCTTTAGGATCGATAATGTTATATAGAGAGCGATTATTTCTCTTCCCAGCAGCTTCGATCTCGCCCTCCTCCCTTTAGGATCGATAATGTTATATAGAGAGCGATTATTTCTCTTCCCAGCAGCTTTGATCTCGCCCTCCTCCCCTTAGGATCGATAATGTTATATAGAGAGCGATTATTTCTCTTCCCAGCAGCTTCGATCTCGCCCTCCTCCCTTTAGGATCGATAATGTTATATATAGAGAGCGATTATTTCTCTTCCCAGCAGCTTCGATCTCGCCCATCTCCCTTTAGGATCGATAATGTTATATAGAGAGCGATTATTTCTCTTCCTAGCAGCTTCGATCTCGCCCATCTCCCTTTAGGATCGATAATGTTATATAGAGAGCGATTATTTCTCTTCCCAGCAGCTTCGATCTCGCCCATCTCCCTTTAGGATCGATAATGTTATATATAGAGAGCGATTATTTCTCTTCCCAGCAGCTTCGATCTCGCCCATCTCCCTTTAGGATCGATAATGTTATATATAGAGAGCGATTATTTCTCTTCCCAGCAGCTTTGATCTCGCCCATCTCCCTTTAGGATCGATAATGTTATATATAGAGAGCGATTATTTCTCTTCCCAGCAGCTTCGATCTCGCCCATCTCCCTTTAGGATCGATAATGTTATATATAGAGAGCGATTATTTCTCTTCCCAGCAGCTTCGATCTCGCCCTCCTCCCTTTAGGATCGATAATGTTATATATAGAGAGCGATTATTTCTCTTCCCAGCAGCTTCGATCTCGCCCATCTCCCTTTAGGATCGATAATGTTATATATAGAGAGCGATTATTTCTCTTCCCAGCAGCTTTGATCTCGCCCATCTCCCTTTAGGATCGATAATGTTATATAGAGAGCGATTATTTCTCTTCCCAGCAGCTTCGATCTCGCCCTCCTCCCTTTAGGATCGATAATGTTATATATAGAGAGCGATTATTTCTCTTCCCAGCAGCTTTGATCTCGCCCATCTCCCTTTAGGATCGATAATGTTATATAGAGAGCGATTATTTCTCTTCCCAGCAGCTTCGATCTCGCCCTCCTCCCTTTAGGATCGATAATGTTATATATAGAGAGCGATTATTTCTCTTCCCAGCAGCTTCGATCTCGCCCATCTCCCTTTAGGATCGATAATGTTATATATAGAGAGCGATTATTTCTCTTCCCAGCAGCTTCGATCTCGCCCATCTCCCTTTAGGATCGATAATGTTATATAGAGAGCGATTATTTCTCTTCCCATCAGCTTCGATCTCGCCCTCCTCCCTTTATTTATTTATTTTCTCTATCTACCAGCTTCTATATGTATAAAGAGAGGTAGATAAAGACAGTAATAAGTAAAGAATGGAGCAGGAATAGAAGGAGGATCGATAATGCTATATATCCAGCAGCTTCTAATGGTCAAGAAAGGATCCATTTATTATCGTTTTTGTTTTTGTTATTTTCAACACGTTTAAATTCTCTCTTGTTTTTGTTCTTCTCTTCTTTTTTTTTTTTCTTCTGGTTTTCTTAGTTTTTCTTTATTTCTTTTTACACACAATCTTTTAAAACGAATAAATATATGAAGGTAACTCTCTCTCTCTCTCCTCTCTCTCTCTCTCTTCTCTCTCTCTCTCTCTCTCTCTCTCCTCTCTCTCTCTCTCTCTCTCTCTCCTCTCTTCTCTCCTCTCTCTCTCTCCTCTCTCTCTCTCTCTCTCTCTCTCTCTCTCTCTCTCTCTCTTTCTCTCTCTCTCTCTCTCTCTCGGTCGTAGCTCCAAGTAATTTTCAACCTTGAGTAAGATGTTGGCTGAATGGTTCAAAGGAAGCGCTGTGTCGCGGTAATGGCTCCTGGTTCGATACCCTTTTGACACCTGTAGTAGTAGTAGTAGTAGATAGTGGTGGTAGTAGTAGTGGTGGTGGTGGTGGTAGTAGTAGTAGGAATAATAGAAGTGTTGGTAATAGTAGTAGTAGTCATCATCATCATCATCATCATCATCTTTATTGCATAACATACAAGGAGTTGTATATTACATATCACACACAAAAAAATTTATCATGAATTTAAAAGAAGTGGAACTGCTCTCATATTTTCATGGTTCTGAACCCAAGTAATTCGTGCTAAAATTACATCCATGCCATTATCTAAAAAAGTTATTTTATAAAATCTGAATAAAAAACTTAAAAAATATTTAAAAGACACCCTCAAAAAACAGGTTTGTTCAAAATATAAACAGAATTATTTTTCTTGCTTAAAGATCTAAAATAGCTAGCTTGAACTGTTGTTACAGGATGTTTTAATAAAAGCATGTTGCACTCTTTGACAATACTGTGATTACTGGTTAAAAATGGACATCCTAAACTTTTCTTAAGTGCAATTTTGTATAAGCTATCTCAAATGTTTTGAATCTATAACTGGAGTTAATCTTACATAAATTGCACATTTGAAGACCCTAGATAGGAATACTGCATGACTTGAATAGAAAAAGTAATGCTTGTGAATTGATTCCTTTAAACTTACGCAAGACAGTGTTAAATTTACTGTAAAAACTTTGAAGCCTTTCCTCTACATCTATTTTATCACAAAAATTGAATGACAAATAATGTCCTAAATACTTGTAATTTTCCACGATTTTATAGTGACGTATATATCCCTTCACCTTACATTTCTTCTTAATTACATCATGAAACACCATACATTTAGATTTTGAATGATTTACCTTTAGTTTCAAACTTAATTTTACTTTCAAATACATCTAATAATGTTTCTAAGTTATTATGAGAGTCAGCAAGTAAAACTATGTCATCAGCATACGCTATAA
>JACEEZ010012423.1:267500-275000 GCA_016584305.1 Chionoecetes opilio | reverse complement strand
TCTCTCTCTCTCTTTTCTCTCTCTCTCTCTCCTCTCTCTCTCTCTCTCTCTCTCTCCTGCACGTTTTTGTCCAAAGTGATAAGTGTGTGTGTGTGGGGTGTTGGTGTGGTGTGTGTGTTGTGTGTTCCATTCTTCAAAAAAATAAGAAATACAAAATAATAGTGTATAGTAAACTAGTTAGAGTAAGTATAGTAGTCAAGTCACTTTTTTTGTATTGTTTATCTATTCAATTTTATAATTATCTATCAAATCAATCTATCTATCGATTTATCTATCTACATATATATGATAATTTTTTGCCTCACAACGCCGTTATGGTCTGTTGCGGAGAGAGAGAGAAAAGAGAGAGAGGAAGAGAGAGAGAGAGAGAGAGGAGAGAGGAGGGGAGAGGGAGGGGGGGAAGAAGTTTTGTCAGGGCCAGATGCTGAGATGAGCTAGGTCGCCTATCCACTAGGGCCCTGTGGTAAGGGCGACGCCTCTCCTCACCGCATGCACAGATCAGAGATTGCTGCCTTAGTTGGTCCCGCTAAGGCGCTGATATAAGGCTGTCAGACCCTGACTAGTGAGCTGTGTGGGTCCTTTGACAGACATTCATCTTCTGTTATAAGCAAATACAGCTTGTTTCAGTTTTACAACGTACATATTGGTTTACATATTAATAGTGTTGCAAGGTGTGTATATATTGATCGTGCAGTACTAATGCGGTCATTATATGGGTGTTTATATGCTGGTTGTAAGAAATTGTTGTGTTGTGTGTTGTGTTAGTGGGGTCGGCGGGGGGGTGCTCCGCCGCACTAATATTGTACTATTATACGATTATCATACTACAGTATATTTAGGAGCTGACTACCATCATCTTCAGAACATCAGTGCATATCATAAGTATAAAAATTGTCAGTAACTTAACTATAATGATACGAGAGGCAAATGAATGTGATAACATTTTTTTTCACTTTTTTTTTTCATTCTCTCTCCTATTTCCTGGATTGCTTGCTTAATTTTCACTCACGTCCCGGAATCGTCATCCCTACGATCTATCATGGTGTATGGCACTCCCAATGCAAAATATAAGTGGTCAAAACCTGCTGAACGTCAACCTGTGTGAACGCTTTTTGCGCAAGTGGAGAGAGCGGTGTGTCTGCATAGTGTTGTATGGATGGAGGACAACATTCCTTGCTTCAGCAAGATGTTCAAGCTTGTGTTGGTCGAGCTGCCTAAGCAGCGCTCAGATAGCACGTGTTGGCTAGTAGGATTCTCGTACCACGCCCACGCCTAGGCTTTGGAGGTGTAAGGCAGTGCAAGCGCCTGAACTTTCGACTGTACAGGCTTGTAGTCGGTGCTTAGCCGTGCGTTCACAAAAGCGCTAAACGGGTAAGGCTCTTTTCGCCTTACCTTATGCTACTTACTCAGCACTCCCAGGAGGTAAGAGAGGAGGGGTCAAGATAACTTATTTAGATACTTTCTAAAATACCTCTTCCTCCTCCTGTCCATTGTTTATCATAATTTCCATTAACCTATCATTGTAACAGTAGTAGTAGTAGAAGTAGTAGTTGTTGTTGTTGTTGTAGAAATAGTAGTAGTATAGTTGTTGTTGTAGTTGTTGTTGTTGTTGTAGAAATAGTAGTAGTAGTAGAGTTGTTGTAGTAGTAGTAGTAGTAGAAGTAATAGTAGTAGAGTAGTTGTTGCTGTAGAAGTAGTAAAAGTAGTAGTAGTAGAGTAGTTGTTGCTGTAGTAGTAGTAAAAGTAATAGTATTCTAAAATAGTTAGTCTTACGTAGTAACCATAGTTAGTAGATAAGTGTTCTTAGACCATATGTAACAAGTAGTAGTAGTAAAAGTACTAGTAGTTGTAGTGTTAGTAGTGTAGAAATAGTAGTAGTATAGTTAGTTGTTGCTGTAGTAGTAAGTATAAAGTTAGTATAGTTGTATGTAGAAATAGTAGTAGTAGTAGTAGTAATAGTAGTAGTAGTAGTAGTAGTAAAAGTAGTAGTAGTAAAAGTAGTAGTAGTAAAAGTAGTAGTAGTAGTAGTAAAAGTAGTAGTAGTAGAGTAGTTGTTGCTGTAGTGGTAGTAAAAGTAGTAGTAGTAAAAGTAGTAGTAGTAGTAGTAGTAGTAGTAGTAGTAGTAGTGGTAGATAAACGAGTTCTGCAGATCATTATTATTTTTCAATACTTTTATTTAAACAACAACAACAACAACAACAACAACAAAGCTATCATGTCATTCCCTTCACCACATCCTGTTCTGGTGTTATTGAAGTGGTGGTAGTAGTAGTAGTTGTGGTGGCAGTAGTAGTAGTAGTAGTAGTAGTGGTGGTGGTAGTAGTAGTAGTAGTGTTGGTAGTAGTAGTAATAGTTGTTGTTGTGGTGGTAGTAGTAGTAGTAGTAGTAGTAGTAGTTGTAGTAGTAGTAGTAGTAGTTGTTGTTGTGTGGTGGTAGTAAAAGTAGTAGTTGTATGTGTGGTGGTGGTGGTAGTAGTAGTAGTAGTAGTAGTAGTGGTTAGTAGTGAGTCATTATTAGTTGTGGTGGTTAGGTGTACACAAGTAGTAAGATCAGTATAGTTGTTTGTGGTGGTAGTAGTACTATATCCGTAGTAGTTGGGTGTTAGTGAGTAGTGTAGTAGTAGTGTTGTGTTGTGGTGGAGTATAGTAGTATAGTAGTAGGGTTGTGGTGGTAGTAGTAGTAGTAGTAGTGGTAGTAGTAGTAGTAGTTGTTGTTGTGGTGGTAGTAGTAGTAGTAGTAGTAGTAGTAGTTGTGGTAGTAGTAGTAGTAGTTGTTGTTGTGGTGGTGGTAGTAGTAGTAGTAGTTGTTGTTGTGGTGGTGGTGGTAGTAGTAGTAGTAGTAGTAGTTGTGGTAGTAGTAGTAGTAGTTGTTGTGGTGGTGGTGGTAGTAGTAGTAGTAGTAGTAGTAGTAGTTGTTGTTGTGGTGGTAGTAGTAGTAGTGTAGTAGTAGTAGTAGTAGTAGTTGTTGTTGTGGTGGTGGAGTAGTAGTAGTAGTAGTAGTAGTTGTGGTAGTAGTAGTAGTAGTAGTAGTAGTAGTAGTAGTAGTAGTTGTTGTTGTGGTGGTGGTAGTAGTAGTAGTAGTAGTTGTTGTTGTGGTGGTGGTAGTAGTAGTAGTAGTTGTTGTTGTTGTGGTGGTGGTAGTAGTAGTAGTAGTAGTTGTTGTTGTGGTGGTGGTAGTAGTAGTTGTTGTTGTTGTGGTGGTAGTAGTAGTAGTAGTAGTAGTTGTAGTAGTAGTAGTTGTGGTGGTGGTGGAGGTCAAGCTAGGTCGCTTCTAGAGAAAGGAGTGCTATATGACTTCTGATGTCTGGCACATTCACCTTTTTTTGGCATTAAATCAATTAATTCTAGAGAAAGGAAGGAAAGGAAAGACCCTGGTAGAGGTAGTGGTGGTAGTAGTAGTAGTAGTACTACTAGTAGTAGTATCGTAGACAACACTAAAGTTGCCAGGACAACGTTTCTTTTCAATTTACAGACGTCTGGTGGCGTTAAAATTTACATTTGTACATCCATGATTTCAGGACAGTTAGAAGGGGCTATCTGGAGAGTCTGTGTCCTTTTATGTCTTCATCTGTGTCATAGTATGGCTATAAATGAACAAATTACAAAAATATAACCGAGTGGCGACGTTGGTAACGGGCTACACTAAGGTCGCCAGCTAGTATTTATGTTCTGAGTGTCTTCCCGCCGTCGTCGTCGCGCGAAAAAAAAACGAGTAGTGAAATTTGAAACCGTAAATACTTGCAGATACAAAGCATAAAACAACGCTGAAACAGGGGAGATTGATATAAATACATAATTGATTGAAAAAATAAATTGATACAGTCATGATATAAACGACGCTAACCACTCCGCTACCGCCTCCCCTGTATGGTGGTCATATGCTTATTACGTTGTTAATATTTTGTCAACACTGTGGTTGACACGCACATCGGCTATGCTGATGACGACAGAGACTCCACCACTACCATGCAAGAGTCGGTGCTACTTTAGTACGAGGACTACCGCGCTACCACGCCATACTGTGGGTTTGATGGATTATTTCCATCGGAGAATAACAGTTTTTGTATTTATTAATCAATGTATTAATGAACAAAAACATCACATTGCTAATTCTAATACAATAGTATATCATGCATAAACAATTAGCGGTAGACATTACGAATATCGTAAATGCTATACACAAATCAGGTTCATCTTTTCTGAGCACTTTCCAGCAAAAATGATTAAGGTGTGACTGAAACAGTTCCTTGCTAACACCTCTCATGTTCTTTACAATGCGTGTTTTGACATCCAACCACGATCGTTCTGTGCCTTGAGTGTTTGCTGCTGTTACTGGATCCACGTAATGTTCTTGGTGATTCACTGTACTATGGCGATAACACAGATTATTTAAGTTTCCATATGCAGGCCTCTGCATGGCATCATGCAGGCATCAACTTCATTGTGGAGTGAAATACACGTAGGTGGGAGTTTGGGACTAAACTGAGGAGAGTCATCTCTGTTCACCTTATATAGGACAACTGTGAACTATGATAACCTGACCTGTGTTAGCTACCTGACCTATGACCTATGGACCAGTAAATAATCCCTTCAGATGCAGGGGTAGGGGACCTGTGGACCAGTGTAGGGGTAGATCACACCCCACACCACTGTAGACTGCGCTACTGCGGTAGAACGCATACTAAAGTAGCACCCAAGAGTCTCTGAACCTTCTGACCGAAAAATGTGAGGAAATGGGGAGTTTTCTAATAAGCTCACGCTCAAGCCTGTTTCTCGCGCTCTCATATCCTCTGCCCTTTGAGCGTGAATGATCTATCATTTACCGTAAATTTCCTGTACTTTTTCGGGACATATCAGAATTACCCTTCAATACAACAACTGAAACAGTTCTTAATAAAAAATGTAGTTTATCATTTTTTTTTTCAGCACTTGAAGAAAATATTGGCAAAACATAGAATACTTGAAAACTCAATTTCTTAAAATCGTCATTTCATGGAAACACTGCACGTTCAAGCTGAATGAAGCTTCAGGAAGTATGTACTCGTATGTAAGCTTTCGCTGAGTACCTGTTTTGGGTGTATATATCTCTTACGATGAACATTTAACCAAGAAGTAATTTAAGTAATTGGCACCTCAACGAACAGTCCTCTATCGAAGACAATACATGGGTCTTGTTTACTTGTCTTGAAAAAGAGCGGGCTGCAGGAACGCATGCATCCGCCGTTATCTGCCTCACCTGTGCCTTCCTGAGGAGACAGGTCAACTACCACGCCTTTGCAGCAAAAGTTGCTTTAGGAGGGGCTGCAAAGCACGACCATGTCACACCCTACTTAAAAGACCTTGGATGGCTGAAAATAAATGAAAAATATCACTTTGAGCTAGGAGTAGCCGTGTACAATATAGTTAATAATAGAGTACCTGACTGGTTGTTTTCACTGCCCAAAGTGAGAGATATGTACGAACAGCCAGTCAACACTAGACAACAGCAACAACTCCATGTGCCAAAATGCAACCATGTTTGGGAACAAGGTCCCTTCATGTGGCTGGACCTGCTTTCTGGAACAGCTTGCCAAGCCAAGTTAGAGATGCTACCTCCTTGCACACTTTTAAAAGTCACTTAAAAAATCACCTTTTATGTAAACAATTCTTACTCTAATTTTTGACGTCCAGACCTGAAATGTATTTTAATCTAAACTATTAAACCTTTTTTATAACTTTTACTGTATGTTTTTATATTGTAACTTTTAGGAAGTCTTACTTTTTATTTATGTTTTCATTAGGATTTTAATGTTTTACAATTTTTATGTATTCTAATATTTTTATTTGTATATAGACCCTGTTCAGTGTTCTACCTTTAACACTTGTTATCTTATTCAGAAATATTGTAAGACTCATATTACTATGTTAAAAGAATAGCCATTGTAACAATGGAAATAAATTCTGATTCTCTCTCTCTCTCTCTCTCTCTCTCTCTCTCTCTCTCTCTCTCTCTCTCTCTCTCTCTCTCTCTCTCTCTCTCTCTCTCCTCTCTCCTCTCTCTCTCTCTCTCTCTCTCTCTCTCTCTCTCTCTCTCTCTCTCTCTCTCTCTCTCTCTCTCTCTCTCTCTCTCTCTCTCTCTCTCTCTCTCTCTCTCTCTCTCTCTCTCTCTCTCTCTCTCATCAATCACACACATCACAGAAAACGGTATTACTCTTCACCTATTAAAGAAAACGTATCATTTCAGGGTAGACGCCACCAAACACCAAGATGACGGGAGGCGGCAGCGACGCGGGGCCCAAGCTGCCTTATCCACGAGGCGCTATTTTCATCCTCGTGGGCTACCTACTAGAGCGCTTTGTTTACTATGGACTGTTTGGCGGCGCTGTGTTCTATATGCAGAGGATGCTTGGCTTCACCTCCTCCTCCGCTAAGACTGTGAAAGCTGTGATGGAAGGATTGATCTATCTTGCGCCTATTGTCGGCGCCATATTAGCGGATACTTATCTTGGCAAGGTAAGGAAATGGAGTGTTTGTGTTGTTTTTGCGTTCTGTTTTGGGTTTTTTGTGTTGATTTTGTGTTCTTTTTGGGGGGGGAGTTGTGGGAGGCTGTCGGTTTTTATTTATGTTTGTGTGTTTTTTAAGAACATAAGAAAATAAGGAAGCTACAAGAGGCCATAAGACCTACACGTGGTAGTTCCTGTTACTTAACACTACCTACATCCACCTTTCATCCCCATCCATGCATTTATCTAGCCTCCCTTTAAAGCTCCCTAATGACTCCGCACTAACTACCTGTCTACTGAGTCCATTCCAATCATTCACCACCCTATTTGTGAACCAGTTTTTCCCTATTTCCTTTCTAAATCTACGCTTTTCCAGCTTGAATCCGTTACTTCTTGTTCTACCCTGGTTAAAAGCCGTAAGAACTTTTCCTACCTCTCCTTTATTAAATCCCTTTATCCACTTAAAAACTTCTATCATATCGCCCCTTACTCTGCGTCTCTCGAGTGAGTGTAAATTTAATAACTTCAATATCTTCTCATAACTAAAGTTACGCATCCCTTGAATCATTTTGGTCATCCTTCTCTGCACTGATTCTAACAAGGCTATATCCATCCTGTAATACGGAAACCAAAACTGAACCGCATAGTCTAGGTGAGGTCTGACTAGAGCCAGATAAAGCTTTAGAATAACCTCAGAGCTTTAAAATACTGTAACCTGTTTTTCTTCCTCCTCCAGTCCTCCTCCATTCTTTCCTCTTCCTCTCCTTCTTTTACTATTCATTACTGCAATCCACTATCTAACTCTAAAATTCCCCTTCCCTCCCTCTACTAAACTTCCCCTCCTCTCTTACACCCCAGGCTCGCACCGTGTTCCTCATGTGCTGCGGCTACACTGTCGGGGCCGGCATCTACACCCTGTCCGCCGCCACGCCCCTCATGGCCACTGTCGCCTCTGCCAGGGTGACGGGCATCGCGGGGCTGCTGGTGCTGGGCCTGTGTGCGGGGCTCATGAAGGCGGT